>BLKR01014805.1:0-232307 GCA_011170035.1 Teleogryllus occipitalis | reverse complement strand
AGTTTAAATTTAGGGGAAATGTGATAGTAAAAATAAAAGTTGAGTTACTAGTATCAGGTCACTTCATGTCAAGTGGTCGAGGACTCCCCGCGTGGCCATCTCGGATTTTGATGAAATGTTTGAATGCCGTGGCTCGCCGACTCAATGGAACTTCTATGAAGTTATACTAGCTTCATAGGTGAAATAGATTTTGAGATTTAAAAGTTTGTCCCCATGTAGCGCCGTTATAGAATAGAACTGTACGATTTTCGAAAATTTGAGATACAATTTCCTCCACCGTTACTTCTAAAGAAATGGAAGTAAGCTTACTTGTACAGCGTTTTTCGCTCTACTCAAAGGAACTATTACCAACATAACATTTATTAATACACAGTGAGAATATTGCAGAAAACTTTCAAAAAGAAATGTGTTCCAAAAAATTCGAGACTTTTAACATCGAATTCCTTCACATTTGAGAAAGAAAAGTGAAACATATCTCACATAAGCTCACAACATATCAAAATTATATTGTTTCGGAATATAATCTAGCTCTTATCATTACTTCATAATTTAAATATGAAATTGGATGTTTTGGCCAATATATGGTATTTTCTGCCTTCTTTTACAGAAAAGTACCTGCTAGAAATTAATTAAAACTAAACTTATCTCATTATAAAGAGAAGATATTTTGCTTCGAAAAAAGTAATTTCGATTATCTATTGAAGGCATACAATGCCCAAAATGTGATAAAAAGTGCAACACTGTTCACGAAAAGATCAATGTTCAATGATAATTCGACAGTATTGTTGTATACATTTCTGAGTATTC
This sequence comes from Teleogryllus occipitalis, assembly GCA_011170035.1. Lineage (NCBI taxonomy): Eukaryota > Metazoa > Arthropoda > Insecta > Orthoptera > Gryllidae > Teleogryllus > Teleogryllus occipitalis. Next base: position 231,500 of record BLKR01014805.1, on the reverse strand, counting down.
AATCGAGAAAATTGGCATTTAGCCCCTAATCTCTCTCGTAACATTGTTTTTGAATGCAAAATTTCAACCTTGGTCAGACCGTTACTGTAAAAATTGTGTGTATATATATATATATATATTTTTTGCAAAAATTCCTCAAATGATGTGTATTGAAAATTCGTTTACAGAAAGGTACTTTAATGAAATCATCTAAAACGTGTCTCATTATAAATAACACTTTTTAAAAAACCCACAATAGCAGTTTCATTTGCCAACATTAGCATACAATGCTTCCAGTTAAACAAATTTGGAACACAGTAATGGAAGCGGGTTATATTTAACGAACCAAATTCCATAATATTAAGCCGTTTACATTTTAAGTTATATTGAAGCTGTCTTCGCTCACCATCTCTCCCACCATCGCATGACTTGGCGATGCCGACCCGAGCTTTTCAAGGGCGCCCGTGTTTCTCCCAAAGAGGCATCGCGACAGCGTTCTTCACTCTATCTTCTGTCGCCCTTGAGGCAAGCAACGGATCCTGCTATATTTCTTCCACTTTTTGTTGCCAGTGAACACACCATTTACGGATTCTTGAAACTCTTAACATTTAAGGTTTTCGTTTAAAGAGCATTCAGCGAAGAGGTGTCTGTGTTCTAGTCGCATCTACTGTACGTGAAGTGCGAAAATTCTTAGTGTATGAAGAAACTATGGTCACAATTTTTGTAATTTCAACGCTTTTTATTCTAAAAGTCACGTAGTTAAAGCTAGGATTTGACACATTTTCTTATGTAGCTAAAGTAATTTACAAAAGTGTTTTGATCAACAGTGTTCCAGTTTTCCTCAGTTCTAAAAAGTATAATTTCCTCATCTAGAATGTTTACTCACCCAACAAAAAGAATATGAAGCAAAATCATTTTCAATAATTAAATCCAATTTTATTTTCATCAACATTCAGTTTATACAACAAAAATGCAGTATTTCCACCATTTTACCTGAATGAGTGTAAAATTACATGTTTACATAAAGAGAGCACGTTTTCCCAAATATTTGTTTTTAACTAGACCACTCTCCTCGCCCCCCCTCTGTGGACCTCGTGACGTTTAAGCAACGAGTTAAGTTTGTGGATTTGGGGTAATGTTCAGAGGTTTGTACGTAGTCGCCTGAAAATCCTGTGTTGCATTCAAAGGTGATCTGAATTCAATGAGTGTTTGAAGACAGTACAAGACTTTGAACTTGAAAATACAATTGCACCTTCAAGTTCACTCTTACACATTTACGTTAATAGAATGCGGAACACCTCATGAACACGATAACTTCGAGTCTCCAAGAATGAAATATTTACTATTATTGCCACTACTACTGATAGTAGTATTTCCCTCGCTTGACTCATCGGAAGACTGCGTGGCCGATGGCAGGTCTTCAATCACGAAACAGTCGTATTTTGTAGTTATGTTACTTAGTGCGACGCTCTAGTTTCCGCAAGCGGTTCTGAGTTTGCTATAGCCGACCATAATATCTCGTTATTAATGCTTCAGTGTAGAGTGAATATAAGACGAGAAGAACAATTCAATTCAATTCAATTCAATTCAATCAAACCTTAAATGGAATGTACATATAACAGAATTAAACACTAAATTAAGCTCATTATGTTATGCATTAAGAATTCTTTCTAATTCTGTCAGCCTTCATGCAGCTCGTTGCAGTTTCTGTCAGCTTCATGCAGCTGTATTTTGCAAATGTACATTAACGCCAGAGATATGGTATAATATTCTGGGGAAGCTCATCCTTTAGTGCCCAGACATTTAGATTGCAAAAGAAAATTATCCGAATAATGAAAAAATGCCATCCACGTGATCCCTGCAAGCCTCTTTTCATTCAGCTTGGAATCTTACCATTGCCTTGCCTATTTCATTACGAATTTGTAGTATTTGTCAAAACTGACTTACTTAACGGTGGAAACATATTTTCATGTATTACTGATATTAATAGTTACAACACTCGACGTAGAAATAATGTTCATCAAGTGTCAGTATCAACAGCTCACTATAAGAAATCCCCATACAATACATGTAGTACGTTACTTCACAACACATTGCCAGATGAAATTAAACAATTAAAAATTGGTACACAAATTTAAGTTAAAAGTAAAATCTTTTCTGCTAGAAAACTGTTTCTATACAATTAGAGACTATACTGATCGTCAAAAACAAAAATAATGTTTACTTTAACAAAACAATGATATAGTATAATGAATTAGTTTACATTTGCATTGTATAATTTTTAAAAACGACTTAAATGCGTGTAACAAGTAACGTACTTCAGCTTTCGGGTCAATGAGCCCCATCTCGATCGGGTTTTTGTCCGGTTTCCCTGATCCATTGAGCAAATGATGAGATGGTCCCTTGATTTGCTTCTGGACGTAAATGTAGCTTCACTATGCGCACGTTTTGTTGAGCTTTCCTTTTGCTTGTAGTGGTAGTAGAGCTTAGGGTGAGTTTCTCTTTGTTAGCAATAGAGAAAAATCAAATCTGTTCCTTTACCGTTACAAATAGGTTTTCTATAATTCGGCAACGAAAATATCTAGTTTTCGAAATGTTAATCCCTCGCTTTTTTAAATTTGTTGTTGTTATTGTTATTATTATTATTATTATTATTATTATTATTATTATTATTATTATTATTACTATTACTATTATTTTTTCATCTTTCAACTATTAATAGTTAAATTGTTGGGAAGGGATTCTGAAACTCAAGAAAGTGTGCGCAGATGATTTTCTCCCCCATACGTCACTTACAGTTTTTGACTGAATAAATAAATAAATAAATAAATAAATAAATAAAACTTGCAATAAAAAAGATTTCATAAATTCCTTTCACTTCTCCAGCACAGTCTAGTGATAATGAAATCGACAAAATTGACAAATAAATTCGAATAGCACCCAACTCGCGTGTTGTAAATTGTCTTTTATAAGAAAAACAGGGTACTTACGGGCGTGATTTTCACATAGACACAAACCCCCTGCGACGGAAATCGGCGTGAAGGCGCGATTTTCCTAGTGGGACTTCTTTTAGTTCTTGCCATCGTTCAGGGCTCGACATCAACTGCACTGGAACAAACGTCGGCTTATCGCCCTCCACTACCCCTGCCTTCTCCCCCCCTCAATACTGCGCTCCACCAAGTCCCGCTATCGGGCTGTTATTTAACTTACGTAGAACTTGCCTTTATTTGTATGTTTGTTTGTTGATGTCGATCAACAATGTCAAAGAATAGAGTATCGGAGAAAAGTAAAACTGCATTGTTTTGTGATATTAAGAGTGTCTAATTTCTTCGCCTAATAAAGATTCTCCAAATCTCCCCTTTCAAATTCATTTTGTTGTAGTAGTTATCTAGTGATAATCTAGTTATACGTAGAATAGATATATTCTTTCGTGCGGAAACATTTTCAGAGAGTGAAATAATTCCTCGATGTTCAAGGCGTACAGTGATCATATTAAAATTAATGATTTATTTGCCAAGAAGATGAATTAAGGGATTAGGTAGAGATAGATGTACAAGAGAGAAGCTAAAAAATGTTTATCATCCGCAGGCGATTAAGAACATATTGTTAAACATTAAGAATAGACTTAAACCTTCTCAATTAAATAAAACTATAATTTTGAACGAAATAAAATGGTACAAAATTCATCGAGAGAGGCAAATTAAAATTCCTTGAGTAATTAATTGAGTTATACAGCAGAAAAGATTTTATTTGGCACTTAAACTTGTGTATCGATTTTAATTCTTTAATGTCATCTGGTAATATGTTGTAAAGTAACGTATGGATTCTTATAATCAGCTGTTGATTATTACACTGATGAATGTGATTCTTACGACGTTTGTTGTAATTATAATATTTGTATTGCATGAAAATATGTTCTCACTCTTAAGTAAGTCAGTTTTAACAAAATCTACAGATTCGTAAATAAATAGGCAAGACAATGGTAAGATCACAAGCTCAATGAAAACAGATTTTAAGGAATCACGTGGATGGTATTTGCAAAATATTCGTACAATTCCTATTTGTAATCTAAAAGTCTTCCCCGGAAGGAAGTGCTTCCCTAGAATATTATTCCATTTGTCATATCTGTAGTGAGAATGTAATACTACGGAGGCAAAATACACACAACGAGATGTATGAAGGCTGACTGAATTTGAAAGAATTCTGAATGCAAAACACAATGAAATTTTAGATCTCATTTCATGTATATAGATATTCCATTTGTTTGGAAAACCTTTAAACTGAATTGAGATATTCATACATTTTTATCTTAAAATCAGCCGGTTGCATTTTGTTCATTTTAAATAGCACATGCGATTGCCCATTTGATATGTACGAAAAACTGCAAAACTGCATTGAAACATATTTTCCTTCGGTAATTATTAATTTGTTATTACGAAAACAACTTGATAGATCCCAAATCATACTCATTATTTCTTTTTGAAATAAATTTTCGTATCATCAACACATAGAACTACTCCACCGTTTCCAATGGACGAGGGCATCTCATTTATGCATAAATATAAAAGAAAGAGGACAAAGCCTAAGACCGAACCCTGCGGGATAACATGATCAGTCGGAGAGCAATTGGAAATGTTCTTTCATTCCAGTATGGTATTTCTACTCTTTGTGACAGACGTTTAAGATACGGGGATATCCAGTCTAGTCATTCCCGCCTGAGATATGGCATAATATTCTGGGGAAATACATCTTATAGCTCCCAGACTTTTAGATTACAAAAACGAATTGTACGAATAATAACCAAATCCCACCTACGTGATTCATGTAAGCCTCTCTTTATTAATCTAGGAATTTTACCATTACCGTGTCTGTTTATTTACGAATCAGTGGTTTTTGTCAAAAATGACTTGCTTAAGGGCGGAAATATATTTTCAGAAAATGCCGATGTCTATTACTATAACACTCGATGTAGAAATCATATTCATCAGGTGACAGTATCGACAGCTCATTACAAAAAATTCACATACAATACATGTACATTATTTTACAACACTTTGCCAGATGACATTAAACGATTAAATTCGATAGAAAAGTTTAAATCCCAAGTGAAATCGTTTCTGCTGCAAAACTGTTTCTATACAATTAGAGACTATACTGAGCATCACAAGAAAAGTAACATTAATTTTAACAATGACACATTATGCATTATTTACCATTTGGACTGTATAAATGTGTATAAAGAACCTGTAACAAGTATTGTACTACAGCCTCCGGGTCAATGACCCCCATCTCGATCAGGTTTTTCGTCCAGTTTCCCTGATCCATTGAGCAAATGCTGAGATGGCCCCCTTGTTTTGCTTCTGGACATAAATGTATCTTCATTTTCTGTGCACGTCTTCTAGAATTCAGTGGGAAATACAATTATTCAAATTATCGTTTCCATGTTGTCGCGGCAGGAAGTATTATTCCGAAGGACAACATGGATAAGAGCCAAAATTTATTGCTTATTTATCCTTGAAAATAGATTTTATTACATGGGAGGGTTTTTTTCTTTCTTCAAAATTTAAGTAGTGTATGACTTAGTGTAGGGATCACAGAATTTTGAAAATGTGCACACAATTCACTTTTCCCCATAGCACGTCATACGCAGTTTTAACTGTTTTTGACGTAAAATAAATAAATAAATAAGGGCAATAACATGAATTCCAAATGAAGGTCATTTTGAAAGAAAAATGTTATGGTCAATAACTTAAAAAATATTAGAAATATCTCAAAATATTACAATAGGTGCTTCATTTCGATTCCTTGATGAAGCAACATCTTTAGGAAAAGGAAACTGATGGTGCTACAGCGGCAATTTTCGCATTAAATGCAAGAACGGAATGCAAGTCAGGAATACAAATAAGTGCAGTAAACATTGAAAACATGAAGTTTTAATTTCGATTTCTATCTAGAGAGAGGTTTCTCAACGAAGCATTGCTTTTTTTGCCGTAATGGTACTTTAAATTAAACATCTTAATCTCAAATCTTACAAACTTTCATTATTTGTTCTCTATGATATGGTTCATCAATGGACTATTCCAAATGCAGACTAATGCTGTCCCAAGCAGTTCGCCGGGGTCGTACTGGTATCCTGAGCCACTCTTCTGTGAAAGCTGCCTCAGCACGAAACTTGGCTCTGCTCCAGATTATTTATTTCTCGGTTTTTATGGCTAAAAGGCAGCATTACTGTTTCCTTTGCAGCTTACCAGACGGTCGAGGAGTTCGTTTCTCGAAATTGGTGGATTTTCGGATTGGTGGATTTTCTAGCTACAGATTTTCGACACTAGCTTGTCAGCAGGTCGAATTTAGTCGCTATCTGGAGGAGAATTCTATCGGCCGGCTGCTCTGATCGGTAGTTTTCTGTGGTTTCTCCGATCAACATCTGGCGAATTCCGGAGCAGTACCCTAACACACGGGTCACGGACCGTATATTTCCTTCCTCTTCTTTATCCTATCCCCACCCCTTACACACACACTTACACAAGCATGCACTACATTACCACACATATCGGGAACGTAGATCTTGTCCAGGCTGAGGCGGTGCCCCGCTGGTGAGAGATACCTGGTTAGGGAAAACCCGTTACCTTAAAAACGGATCACGAACCACACGCGATCTTTCCTTCCCCCCTGGCCTCGCCTTATATTCACACACACACACACACACACACACACACTTACATGCATTAAACTAACACACATTTCGGGAGACCATTCGGGAGCTTAGAGCTTGCCCACGCTGGGGCGGTGCCCTGATGGGGTGATACCTAGGGAGGGAACATCCGGCTAGCCGACGTGGAGAGGCGCCGGATTCGAGCGGAGGGAACATGGCAACCTCCCTGGACATAACATGCTCAAGTTACGGGACTAACGGCCAAAATAGCTGATGCGTCCGGGAATACGAAATAGACTCTTGATGTCTAAATAGTGAATGAATCAATATAATGTCGTTGTGTGATGGTGCCCGCAGGCGCCACCCGTGCTGGAGTACGCCCGCAAGCGCGCCGAGCTGACGGCGCTGAGCGGCCAGGTGCAGGCGTGGCGGCGGCGCGCGGCCGTCCAACGCACCGCGCTGCAGGTGGCTCGCAGCACGCTGCGCACGCTCACGGCCTCCCCGCCCGCCCCTGCCCCCGCCGCTGCCCCCGCCGCTGCCCCCGCCCCCGCCCCCGCCGCGGCCTCTGGCCCCGCGTCCCCTCCTGCCCCTGCCCCGGCCCCCGCCCCGGCCCCCGCCTCCGCCCCGGCGCCCGCCTCCGCCCCCGTCCCCGCGGCCGCCCGAGCGCAGCGCGCGCGCGCACGCAGCAGCATCCCCGCCGCTTGAAGCGCTCGCGACCCCCGAAGAGCCCGGCCCGTTGGAATGGCAAGCTGCAAACGAACATTTCTGGCGAACGAATGCGTAGGCTTCCGCGGCCGGAGTCTCGATCTATAACTTGGGGTTTTCTAACCTGCCCGATGACACTTCATCAACTGTTACGGTGTCATCCAATCGAGGGCTAAAACGTCATCGCACTGACGTCACTGTGGTGATGTTTAAGCTCCATTGGACACGTTTAAGCCCGATTGGACGAAATCGTAACAGCTGATCAGCTGTCATCAGCTAGGTAACAGAAACCCAAGTATACTTGGCTGTCCGGCAGACCCCGCGTCTTAGGCACAGATGCCTACGTTTCGGCCTAGGACTCGGCGACTGCAGGATAGCCAAGTAGATACAAACATTTCAGTCATCTCGCGTAAATTTCCAACTCTTTATTTTGTCATTTTTCCGCCTAAAGTAGTGACTTTTTACGGTAGCTATTTGTCCACAGATTGCAGCACGAGTACGTTGCACTTGTAACAAAAGTCAGATAGTACTTTATCACACTTACGATTCATTTTCTTCAATTTTGTCAGCTGGCACCTTGTGATTTCAAAGCATCGTACTGCCAGAGCATCCTATTTCCTATTCGGCCGACGAAAAGTTCAGCCGACAGATTCATTCTAACGGTAGAGGTGCATAACGCATTTGATTGTTTCAGATATGCGTCTTACGTACATTATGCACATTAATTTCTACATGAAAAATGGAGGCAAAAAGATTAAAACTGCTCATTGAGAGTTACGATATGATTCCTCCCTCAGAGCTGTTTGTAAAGAAAAAAGCATCGGCCTTTCTAATGCTTTAGTAATATTAGATTCATAATTTGCGGAAAATATCAGCAACAAATGTTGCCCTTTACTTTGAAATGTTCTACCATATTTCCAACTCATATTCCTGTTACACCTTGAAACGCTGGTTTTCTTAAGGGCGTCTCGTTCTTAAACTAACGAAACAAGTTTGTTCACTTCGAATAATTCAAGTCGCTGTCGAATAATGCAAGTTCATGTGGAACTGTTAAAAATCCGGTCGTGTTCTCGAGAATTGTTCGGGTGCAGCCCGCTCCGGCCTATTTTTCACATATTACATGAATTTGGATATAGTAACAATCAGTACAGTAATGTCTTATGCTTTAGAAATATGTATTTAAACATAAGACCGACTTCTAAATACAAACATGTTCTTAAAAGAAAAAAATCGAATATGCATTTAGTCTTTTCGTTCGACAATGACATTACGTGGAAATTTATTGTGAAATAAAGTAATTGCCGAATCAAAAGACTCCATGCATGTTTTGATGTGCGTTTATTTATTATGAAGTCGGTTTTACATTTTTTAAATTTAATTTTTATTTTTCACTTTCCAGTGGCTTTGTTGCATCACAAATATAATTTGCCCACACATCTGTCTTTTTCCCTCTTTACTCCCATAGAACAAACGTCAGGTATACTCTTTAGTGTAAAATAAAAATTTAAAGCTCTAAATAAAAGTACCGCTTGTGCCATACGATTCAGTGCATTGTTCTCTATTCGTAAAAAAATAAAGATAAATGTGGAGCTGTTTTTGAGGGTGTTGTCAACGTATTTTTGAGAAACTGACATGATTTTATTAAAATTTGCGCAAACCATCTAATATTTTCAAATCACTGTAAAAATATTTGAAGTACTCATATTGACGAATATATTGTATTAAGAAAAATATCTAGCTAGCTGATGTAGAAAAAGTTTGAAAAATTAACTTTTGCAATTTCCTAAAACTTTATGTTAATGACAACTGATTTTTACCATATTTACGTGCAGTATAATTTTTTTTTCGATTGGTCGAAACCACAGTGAAAATCCGAAGGCTGTAGTTGCCTCGGCTCGAAGGGTCGCGGGTTCAAGTCCCGCCTCGGGCATGGTTGTTTGGGTGGATGTTGTCCTTACGTGTTGAGTTACCCCTACAGTTACCTCACTGTAAAAACACTCAAAATGGTCGCTTCATGACCTAGTAGTTAGAAAGCGACCTTCAAAAATACTTAAGTGTTCATCGATCGCGTCACGTCGCAGTTAGTTCGGAGCGCGCAGTGAGCACGTAAGCGTGCTTAGAACAATAGTTTCCCGCCAATTGAGCAGCGCGAGCCGTCACACGATTTTTTCATGCTGATGGGTTCATTGCGGCCAAAATTCAATGACGAATGAGTACGGTAAAACTTTCATGAGTGAAAGCAAAGGGCGGCAATGGTGCTGGCCTAAGTTGGCCACAGTAAATATCTTCGAAACGGTTTGAAGTACCGGAATGCGGTTTGCGCCAAGGTGTTGTAGATGATGAGAGAATAACAAATTTCGTTTTGTAGTGTGTAACTTTTTAATTTTTGAGATATTGACCCAATATTTTTTTAATGGAGGTATATATTTTTCTATAGCCATTTGAAAGTACTCGAAGAGACGAATGCAATGATATAAGTATTTTTAATATTCGGAAAGAAACTGTTGGGTGTGCAAAGTTTTAAAAATGATTGTGGAATGTATTTCGCGCGCATACTCACTTCCAAACAATAACTCAGTCTGAAAGACGTGCATTTACAAGGATTGTGAATTGGAATTACTGTGGTGGGTGGACGATTAATACACATAGGCAGACTTCAATGTTAATGTAATTCTCAAAGACGAGTGCTTATATTATTGTATTCGTCTCTACGAGTATTTTAGAATGATGGTAGAAAAATGTATACTTCCATTTAAAAATCAATGTTGAGCCAATATCCGAGGATATTCGCTGAGGCCAACTCAAGCGATCCGTTCTGTATGATCGACCCAATATTCAACAAATTGTTTTAAAATATTTCCTTGAGAAAAATAAGTATGACTTAGAATTTGGAATTTTTTACAAGAATTATTTTGAAATTATTTGTATTAAAGAATAAAGGAAAAATATAAAAATTCATAACATAGTTAATGTTTTTGTGAGAACAGTGTTTAAGCAATTGTTAAAATGTTTTTGCAGTTCTATTGTTTATTATTTTTTATGGTCATCAAATACTTATTACAAATGTGCATTTAAAAAATGTGTTTCTAAACTTTCGTCTAATAAGTAAAATAACATTAGAAATGAACTAGTTGGTGTTTGTGCGCAAGACTCAGAGAGATATGCATATTGTTTCTGTGATTCAATTACACTGTCGAAAATACCGAGTAAATGCTAGAGAGAGTCAACCCCCTACTCTTGAAAAAAGATCAAAAACAGCGTATAACTCAATAAGAAATGCAATAATAAATATTGGTTGATTGGTTTAAGAAATGCGTAGTGCAATTAATTGAGATGTAAAATTCTTTCACTTACCAGAAGTTGTCGGTTCGGATCTGGCAGAACAGGTGAATGTTGCAGTGGGCGGAGCGGAGGCAGTAGAAGAGATCTCACATCATTTACACTCAGACTCTTTCTATGTCAGCCTTCAGCCAGGTGCACGACCTCACGATCTTCATTCACGGACACTCACCTCTGACGCATTGTGTTTGTTCTATTAGATCCCTCTTGGGCAAGCCTTGTTGACAGGCAACTAATTGAAAAATTCTTCCGTATTAGTGTCGTCAAGTTCAACTGATAAGTCAAAGAACTATTTCATTTTAACATAAATATTTTACTCATTATTTGAATGGGTAAAAGGAGAAATTTGTTCTTAGAAGACAGAAGAATGTACCGCAAACCTTTGATTTAGGAATTTGAGAAAGAAAATCAATGAGGACCCATTAAGGCCCTTTATAATTCGTAGTTACTCTATGGCGGTATGATAATGGTGATAAGCGTAACCAAATCTATGGAATAAGAAGCCTAACTATGATACGTGTTGTGAGTTTCTTAGAGCACTAGAGACATGCAGGTGTCCCAGATCACGTTAAAGAAAACATCGGCATTATAATATACGTGTTCTAAATATTGTTTTGCCACTACTCCTTTTTAAGAAATTTTCTCGTTACGAAGATACAGGCAACTACTTTTTGGTTTCACAATCTATTATCAATTTATCCGTTTTCTGCGAGTTCTTCAAGCTTTACACCTAATTTGCTTCACAACTTTGAATGACGCGCTCCTGATTCATGAACCGCTGTCGCGATGTCGCAGCTCTTAGCAATCATTTCAAATTCATTTTCAGAGATACTACTAAGGAGACAAACATCCAAAAATGTTTATGTACTGCAGTGTCTCAAGATACCGAATTGATGTAAGCGCAGAAGCATTGACTATGTGGCAGGTTAGGAAAGAAACGACACCATGAGGTGTTAACCAATTTGTGTCACGTTTCAATGCCTCTGCAGTTTTTGTAATCAGCAAACATTGCTTCGAAGAGAGTTGGTCACAAGGCCTGAAGAAAAATGTGCAAAATAATCTATAAGTTTCATTAGGTAATCCATAAGTTTCATCGAGTTTTCATTGGACGGGCTCACAGCCACGGGCATACGCCCACCCTCCAATACTTTCACTCTACGCCCTACGCACGCCGCACCGTTAATTGATGCGCAAGGTCTCCTGATTTAATACCCTTGGATTTTTTCTCCGGGGCTTATCAAAACAAAAATTCTACAGAATGTGTAATGTACAGTGTGTAATGTAGAAGACGCGCGTGTGTACGTTCTATTGACAAGTATCAATGAAGTTGTGGACGTTTAGAAAAGTCTCGCAGCTCGCGCACTGACGTACATGAATGGAGGTCATACAAACATATTAGAACAGAATTTTTCCGATGAAATTATGCAGGTACGTTGCATTCACTGAACAAAATACGCAAGAAATCAACAGATTTCCGCCATGTTGATACGAACGATACGCTTTCAAATAAGCAAAGAGCTTCACTTCTTGTCTGTACTAGACAATCGATGCGTAGGGCTACTGTAGTCATAGAACATCCATTTGTGTGTTAATATTATTTGTGTTTCCTTTTGCTAATTTATCATCTTTTCTGTTTCTACCAAACTCGCAGTGTGAATCCACCAAACCCACAGAGTATTCTCAACATGTTTCTAATTGTTTCCCATTGGTCTAGGACACCCGGTAATGACTTCACAATAACCCTTTTTGGCGTACGGAGAAAAGCGTTGTTTGAAACCTAATGAGTATCATTGCAACCTTAATCCTAAAGCGGGCGAGTTGGTGAATTCCGTTCACCTGACCGGCCTTTTGCTCTCTCATTCCTGGAAAATTTAAAGATGTACCATGTCACACTTAGTATCTTTCTTCCAACATCTAATCGTTCCCACAGTGTTGTTCGATAACGTTCGAAGGTTCAAGAGTTCAGTTTTTAATCTTTATTTTCGGAAAGGCTGCATTGAGTGAACAGAATTGAACATGCGCCTGGATTTCCAACTGAAATCTTTAGGTGGAATTACTTTTGGTTCTCGTATAGTACATTTACATATTGACGGTCTGCTTTATCTATTTGTAAAACATGTTCGGTTTTAGGTCGAATAAACAAGTAGAAGAGGAATAAATTGGCCGCAAATATAGTACTCCGCATACATTTTGAAAGGAAAACCAAGTAACGGCGATGACATATTATATACGTTCTAAATTTTGCTACTTTGCAATAAAATCCGTTGAAAATTATATGAAGACCTTGAACAGATTCAAGGACGTTTCATGTTAATCGCTTAGTTCGAAGGCCGGAGCCTCGTCATGGAACTGGACGTGGGAATGAAGCATCTAATAGCCTTAAAATATTTGAGATAATAAATATGGCGGCATTTGCTTGATTGCGGTTATTCATTGCACGTGCTTACAAAAATACACAAGTTCTTTTGTGTTAACTAAGTCACTTAAATTACTTTTCCAACCCATGAAGTTGGTTCTGTGATACAGGACGAGCGAAACTGACGCCAGGTCCCAGTAAGCCATATTTACTCCAAATTACAATTTGTCATACATTTTCAATCAAAATTAGAGTTTTAAAAATTATCCAAACAATAAGCCACATGTCGACCAGCAATTGAAGCCGGATCTCCTAGTTTACGCCCAATCTGATCACTGAGCTGCCAAGACGACTAATGTTTTGAAAAGGTTTTGGGGTCCGTATATATTCAATTTTTAAAAAGTAATTTCTCAGAACGTTGAGTCTACGAAAATAAATAAAATCATTGAATTAAATAAAATTGTGAATATAATAAAATTATATACAGGAAATTTTGTGTTCAATATTGTTGAATATCCAAAGTCTAAAGAATATTCCTTCAAATCATATTTTGCTAACTGTAATGAAGTGGTATTCGTAAAGTAATATTATGAAAAGTCATTTCATTTCCTTTGCAGGATCGACAGCAAAGAGTCAAAATTCAAAATTGGTGAGCCACTGGCAATGTGTGTCCGTGTGATGAATGGACATGATTATTCTTGATCGGAAAATGTAAAAAAAAAAAAAGGATACCAAATGAATATTTTTTATGTGACGCACCTCTCAAAAAAATCTGAAAAAAAAAATCATTATTTTAAAGTACTTTAAAACTACCAAAAACGATGAAATGTTTTGCACAAACGTAAGTAAAACACGAAAGAAATATATTTTACAAATTTATTCGTGATTCGAAGAATAATTCCCGGGGGACCAAAGAATACGCAGAAGAGGCCTTGGAACCATTTATAACTTTGACTCTTTCAAAATAATTTATTTATTCGGAAACGGGAAAAATGCATTAGAAAATGTGTTTTAAATACGCTCTGAGAGGGAAGTGGAGTGGGGCGACTTTTTGACTGTGAAAAATACTTTTTACTCTATCAAATATTTTCTAATTGTTAATTCAAATTTTCTGAGTTGAGACATTTTATCCCCCTTTTTAGAGATATCCTATAAATTATTTCCAAGAAAAATCAAATTTCCACTTAAGCCAAGGATTTCAAAATACGAGGTGCATTCAGAAAGTAGTTTCCCTATGTCGTCAACAAAAGAAAACAATTTCGTGGAAAAACTTCATTGCAGCAGATACAGCACATGTTGCACTATTTTTTCACAGAACTATCACCAGAATTTAGACCTTCGTCACATCGTGGTATCAACATTTGCATCACTGTGTCCTAGAAGTCTATCGCCTAGGATAGGTACCAGTATTGGACAGTCTCCTGCAACTCTGCTTTACTATGATACGGGACAGAAATTTCTTGAGGTGCAATGAAAAACTGGAAATCTCTGTGTCCTAGAAGTCTACCGCCTAGGATAGGTACCAGTATTGGACAGTATCCTGCAACTCTGCTTTACTATGGACAGAAATTTCGTGAGGTGCAATGAAAAAATGGAAATCTCTGGGGCGGACTACCACATACTGCTCGGCTTCCAACAAATCTGCAGGAGTTCCGTTAGGAGGTGACTCACCATCCACCCTACAACTCGGATCTCGCTTCTCAGCGATTTCCATCTTTTCTTACACTTCAACCATAGGGATAGGTTACTTTTGAGACAAAAAGTAATAAAAATAAAAAATTGCCCCGCTAACTTCTTTGAGAGGAGAAGAAACGAACGACGGATATTTGAATGAAGGTCACAGAAAGCAACTCAGCATTTTAGTAGGTCTGGAGGGACAACAGACGAGGCCGTCTCTCCGTCAGTGGTGCCCTTATCTCTTGAATTAAACGCTCTGATTTTTATGTATTAGGGTGAAACACACTCTGATTCAGGAACGAGTACTCGAAAATACAAAATATTTTTTATGAAATTTGAACATTGAACACTTTTCTAAAGTGAAGAGGAAAATAACTATCGTGGGGCTTTTTAACTGTTTAAGAATTAAATAACGTTACGTTAATATCAATAATAATTGGTTTAAACGTCCCTTATTGAAGACAAACCTAGTTCCACTTATTGTTTCTTCAAAATGTACTGTACGTTTTCAGGTGCAATGTGTTTGTATTCGTATTTGAAGGACAGTGAAATGGAGTTTCTATCATCAGCATCATATTATTATTATTATTATTATTATTATTATTATTATTATTATTATTATTATTATTATTATTATTATTATTATTATTATTATTATAAAATTGAAATAGTTGGAATAAATGACATATAGAAGCAACATAAACTTGTACATACAATAAAACAACATTTCTTAAAAATCATTTAAGATCCCAAAGTCTGCTGTAACAGATTTATGGACTGTGCCAACCTAGAATTTTCATTGACAGACAATATATCAAATTTCCTATCATCGCCTTATTATTATTATTATTATTATTATTATTATTATTATTATTATTATTATTATTATTATTTGGTTTCAATGGCGTGCGCGATCTAAAACAGAAGGGCCAAAACATTTCTGTGCCCTTTCTCCTTTGAACTTTCCATTTACATAAGACAAATTTCAGTAGCAAATGGAAAAACCGTACAAGGATAATGAAATTATAACTTCAACGATACATTTAATAAATACATTGGCTTTGATGTGAAACCATTTACCAGCTTCCACATGGCACACACAGCCTCTTCCCCAAATATCTTCTAATAATTTCAAATTGTCAGATTAAAAAAAGGGGCCAGGTTAAAAAAACAGGACTTGAGCAAATTAAGGAAATAAAATATTTTATTACGCAAGTGTATGGCACCCCTTTTAAACTTTTAGAGGGCCACGGACCCCCTAGCCCCCACCTATGCTTGGCTTCTTTAATCAAATCACCGCCATTAACTTCACATAGCTCACTGTCATCGGGGTGCGAATCGGGATTGAGATATTCCAATCGGGAATGAAACTCATGGCAGTGTGAAAGTGCTTGGGTGCTTGAGCATAAATAAGTCTAATATTAAAATTATTTTTCTTGTTTTCTTCTGTTTTTTCTCAATATTCTCTTTTATCGGCTCTAAAATTGGTTTGAGGTCGACCTTGCATAGTCTTTAACGTCAACACTTTGATGACTTTAAGAGAAATCTGTCGCTATTAATTTTTTTTAACGCGAAATATTGAACGAAACTCTGCAGTGGTGGTGGAGTAGTGGTGGAGTGGTGTATGGCAGGTAAAATTATTTGGTTCTGCAACTGTAGAGCCATATGGTTGAACGTTGTACTGTCTCACATGTCTTCAATAAATTATAATGCCAAATTGAACACGAGATGACTCACAAAAAGCGTTGAAGTAAAAAATATCGTCGTGATGAATTGTATAAAATATATTATTATGGAACGAAACAAGAAAAGGGAGTTGTTGATGTAAGAAAGAGTTGTGGTATATGCTCAAAGAATAATTTAATGCAGTTTTTATAAGTGAATGCAATTTTAATGTAGTTTTCCATTTTAAATAAACAATTCTGTACTCCATTGAAAATGAACGGTGCACCATTGACTGATGTTAAGGCAACAAAATTTTTAGTTCTCTCAATTCAGTCAAACCTCAAATGGATCGTCCATTTAAATGAATTGAACACAAAATTAAGTTCATTATTCTTTTATTAAGTTTCTGTTCTGAATTAAGTTTCTGAATTCTTCCAAATTCAGTCAGCCTTCATACTGCTCGTTGTGTATATTTCGCGATTGTTCTTTCCCACCTGAGACATGGCATAATATTCTGGGGAAATCCATCTTATATCTCCCAGACGTTTAGATTACACAAAAGAATTGTACGAATAATAACCAAATTCCACCCACGAGATTCTTGTAAGCCCCTCTTTAATAATCTAGGAATTACCTTGTCTGTTGATTAACGAATCAGTTTTTTTTTGTCAAAAATGACTTGCTTAAGGGCGGGAATATATATTCAGAAAACGCCAATGTCTGTAATTATAACACTCGACGTAGTAATCATATTCATCAGGTGACAGTATCAACCAGAGTATGGTATCAACAGCTCATTACAAAAAATTCACTTACAATACATGTACATAATTTTACAAAACTTTGCCAGTTTACATTAAACGATTAAATTCGATAGAAAAGAATACAATGCGTAAAGTGTATGAATTGAATACAATAAATTTTCAGATGCTTCAATGGTGTTATAAATACTACTCCTCTTTGTTCAGATGATTAACATTTTGTTTCATTACAATGTCTGAACATGTATTCATTTAACACATTTTGCACATTGTGTTCTTTTGAACATGCATCTCTCACTCTCTCTTACATAAACAACCGTTTCTTCTTTCGTGCCATGACAACATGCTTGATACGGCAACAAATCACGACTTTAATTGTTACTTCAGGCGTAAATCATCACTCTACGTTTGAAAAATAAGCTAAATGGTAATTACTTTTCATCACGATAATAAACGCGAAAAAGTACAATAAATACAATACTTTAATAAATGACACATTTAAAAATATTAAACTTATCTTTCTATTGTCCTAAGCCACTTCTCTGTATTTTTTTAAGGGTGCTGTCGACAATGTATCAAAAACTTCTGATTTCTTTGCTTATTTCTTTCATTCAATTTACAGCGTTATATAAATTTTATTTATTTTTTAAAATTGTTTAATGAACTGGATACAAAATAAGTGAATGATTGGAATGAATCTACATGGATTACTTAATTTAAATTAAGAGCTTGTGTCATAGAAGATCTGGCACATAATTCATTTCATGCAATCCACATTGGGTTAAGTTAATCAGGAATTGCGAGTAGCGCTCCGACCAGGGTCGTTATTGGGGCAGGGCCGGGCGTGTCAGAGCGATGCGGGACTGGACAGGGCCAGAGAGGGGGAGGAACAGTGAGGGGTGTGCTGGGAGGGGAAGAGCGTCGGGGCCAAGGAGAGTGGGGTGGACTGGGAGGAGCGGTCTGGGCGGAGCGGGGATGTGAATAAATTTACAGTGTACTCAGGTTATAGTGAACCTCAAGGGACTAACATTTTTGGTTCATTTGTTTTCGATAATCTCAAAATACAATACAGTTTTTAAACTCTGATTGGTTTCATTATTCCATAGGCACAGTAAAATATCCAAATGGGGCGAATTCAAAATTTCAATATTTTCGTGATTTCTATATACTTTATTCTGGAATGTACACGCAGCAAGAATCTTAATAACGCGCGCCAAGAAAGTCTCTCTGCACCGACCCGAGTCAGAGCAACACACGGTCGTCGTAGCGACTGCTAGTGAGCACTTTTCTAACTACTTGGTATGCCTCCAAGATTCTGACTAAAGAGAAGACTTAACTTGAGCATGAAGAATACATATGGTTACGATTTAGAAATATGCTCCGAAGGGCGGTGCAGAAAGTATGGGGGACGACGGCCGCGGCGGTGCGAGGTTGCGGTACGCATGCGACACTAGCGCCGCGCTTTGTAGCGAAGCGGAGGCGGCGGTAGGCTCTGACTAACATCGCCTCTACTAGAGGCGCCTCCAGCTGCACCGCCCTTCGGAGCATATTTCTAAATCGTAACCATATATAATCTTCATGCTCAAATTAAGTCTTCTCTTTAGTCAGAATCTTGGAGGCATTCCAAGTAGTTAGAAAAGTGCTCACTAGGAGTCGCTACGACGACCGTATGAGCTGAATGAAACACTAATGAACGATTCTTTGAGTGATGTCTTGTCACGACATAGAGGAGGGATAGAAAGTAGGAGGTATATTTGTGCGCTCCGGTCACGACTCCCTTTTTCCTCAGCACAATGCATTTCATTTAATTATTTAGGAAAATAACGTACGAATAATGTTCAATTATGTCAGAAGTATTAAATGACTGACTTAATGCAATACAGAACGATTTGCTGAAACCTTTAAAGAAATTTAGAATGGGAAAATCTGAATAGAATACAGAGAAGAAAATGTAATTTTACATTCCAGAGAAATAGGAAGAAAGTAAAATGAAGTCATTACTAGATAGAAGAGTTTGTAACCTAGACTTTGTACAGTTGTACCTTTGTAAAGAACATGCCGGTTATCCAGAATGGAAAGGTCTCTGTAGCCGTCTTGGATCACCCACGTACTTTAGTTAAGGGGATCACACGTACAAAATACAGTTGAGGATTCAGAGAACAGATGGAAAATTTTCCTCTACGTACTTACAGACCTGTTATGGAGTGGAATATTTGGGGTTTTGGTTTTTGGAATTTGGGGTTCAAGTACTGGCGGTCCCGTCTGCAGAATTTGTGCGAAATAAACTGAGTAATTTTTTGCGGGTGTAAGATCATGGAAGAACGCTACTGCATCGTATTTGAAAGGTAGGTAAAATTCAGAAAGTATTGTTTCGAAACTATTAGTATCATACCAGTAACTTTTGTGGGAGATGTTTAAAAGTTTTATCATGTTGACAATTATTAAATTTATTCAATGAATAAAATAGGACGTTATGTATCATGTAGGACGTTAGTCATAAAGGGTGTCGGTGCATATCACATAGTAATTTATTGCTATGTGAATAAATTACCTCTGTGTAAAACACAGAGGTTTTAGTCTCAGTGAGGCTTTGGCAATGCTCGGAAACGAAGACGATGATGGCGTTGTCAATGCTAGTAGTGAGATTACGCGTACATCCTTTCCTCCAACAAATGCTTGTGGTGATATTACCGATGAAGATTCGGGAGATGAAAATATTGTACATTTAGAAAATTTACCAGGAAATCAACTGAAAACGGAAATAGAATTCTTTGTCAGTGAGAATTACAAGAAATTTTCCAGCAGACTGGAAATAAAAAAGGAACATGAAGGGAAAGTGGCAATGCATGGCATGAAAAACGGAAGTGATGGCACAATTTTTAAAGAAAAGAAGAAGACATACCATTAGAGTAAGAGTTAACTCGTCGAGGACAACAATGTTTGTTGGAAGAACGTTACTGTTGGCATCAATAGAAGTTCGTCAGAAATATTCTTTTTCGCTTCTTGGTGACATTTTAGATCTGAAAGTCAAATCTGCATACTTGCGATAATGACAACATAGACAAAACAGGCAGGTGAGCAAAAATGAGACCACTCTTTGGTATGCTGAACAAAAAATTTCAAGAAAATGCACAGCATCAAGTGTATCATGCAACAGATGAATAAAAGGTACCTTACTACTTCGATAAGCTTAGATGTAAGCAATTCATTCAGGGAAAGCCCATAAGATACAGATACAAATTATGGACAGGAGCTACAAGAAATGATTACATTCTTTTGATGGATCAATATCTTTGGGTGGATCACATTCTAGTACATCTTTAATTTCTGTCTGATAGATCATTGCATCGATATGGTTGAGCAGAATAATTGACAGTTACATCGACTTTAGGGAAATGAAAAATTGGACCATTTAGAATTTCTTCGACGAATTTGTTCGTCAATGTTAGAGACAAATGCAATAATCTTCAAATCTAAAGGGAGACCATCAAAATCGGAGCAGAAAGACTCGAGACTTGACAGAATAGATCATTGGGTAATCAATCAAAATATAAAAACTCGTTGCAGAGAATGTCAAGACGAACGACAACGACGTATTCTTGATATTCTTTGGCATGACGACAAGATGTCAAAAATATGTTGGTTTACATGTGAAGTGCTTCAATGCGTACCGCATAAAGTGAATATTATGTATTTAAAATTGTTGGTGTTGTTTATTTTTAAAAAGGTATAAACCTTTTCAGCATTTTAAGTATTATTGTAACAACTAGCATGAATCATAAAAGGTAGTCTCTGTATATGTGACTGACATCCTCTATGTAGGCCACCCATTTTTTCGAAACGAAAATATTGCGCAAACACAAAAACTGATTGTACTCATTCCATGTATCATAATTATCATGTTCTAGTACAAGAAACTCAAATTAAACAACTTGTTTCTTAGTCTTATCTGGGTTAACTAATAATATTTAACAATTCGATGTTCTTTTAAGTCTCAAGCATATTACTTTTTCGAATAACACAAAACTTTCAGATGAAAGTTGGCTGGATGAATAGTGAAAGAAAAAACACGTTTGCTGCAGAGTGCACTCGACTGAGTCGAGTCTTGTGTGATCTCCCAACTTACGATGATGAAAAAAATAGTTTGATGTTTAAATTAATTTAGGTGTAACTAATTTTATTTTTTCACTGAATTAAATTCAACTATGCACTTGTATATGCATTCCTTTTCAATTATTGATGCCTCTTCTAAAATAGTGACCAATGCTGTCATTCACATGTATTTAAATATATAATAATTTTTATTGGCCAATAAGGCTTACAGTGATAAGTTCAAGTATCGTCCAAGTGTAATAATTTAGAAAAGATATAAAACAAAATTCATACAAACCTAGCATAATTCTCAAATCCTCAATCCTCGTTTCACTTGTCATACCTAATGTTCACCATGCCGACTACTTGGAACAGCTCTAAAATTCTGACTAATGAGAAGGCTCGATTTGGGATTGTTGGATATACAGGATGTTTCAGTCCTCGTCGCTAATACGTGGAGACCTTATCCCATATGCCAGGCCTGCATAGCATTTTGCACTTTTATCGACCTCGAGAGTCGCGCGCGAGCAACGTGAGTGCAAACCCGGGCCGCTTGGATGAGTGGGGATAAGACGCATTCTAGAATTGGGGACCGCCAATGATTGATTGATTAATTTTTTCGTGTTTCCGGGCGCGTCAACTGCTTTGGTCATTATTCCCGTTAGGGTAGTGCATGTTTTTTTCGCGGGAGATGGCGGTGATCTTCCCCCGCTGGATGGCGAGATCCGGCGCCAACCTACCGTCGGCTAGTGGGGTTTCCCCTAACCAGGACTCTCCCACCAGCGGGGCACCGCCCCAGCCGGAACAAGCTCTAAGCTCCCGACCGATCTCCCGGAAAATGTGGTAGTGTAGTGCATGTTAGTGTAAGTGTGAGTGTAAGGGGAGAGGATAGGACAAGGAAGAGGAGAGACAGATCGCGCGCGGTCCGTGGCCCGTTTGTTAGGGTACTGCTCCGGCATTCGCCTGGTGTTGATCGGAGAAACCACGGAAAATTACCGATCAGAGCATCCGGCCGCTAGAATTCTCCTCCAGACAGCGACTGAATTCGACCTAGCTGAAAAGCTAGTGTCGAAAATCCTGTCGCCGTCAGGACTCGAACCTAGGACCTCCCGGTCAGAGGCGTTGCAGTCCGCCAATGAAAATGCGCAATTCGAACGCAAATTGAAAGAGCAATTGCAAGAACTTGCTTTGCTACGATGTAATCGCAAATTTAGCACGCTACTAAGTACAATATTGAAATATTGAATATTTTTTGTCTGATGATGACAGTAATACAGCATGAAAAAAATTAACTATGTTTAATTGATTAAGACGGTTCCATCAAAGCAAAAAAATCTTATTCTTAAAAAATCATGATTACTTTTTGCTCTAATTTCTGACAAGAGTACATTTTATATTTCTAATTTCAAATCCATGAACACTATTTAATTCATAATAGTTCATGACATCGTATAAAAAGATTAAACTCTTTGCATTCTTTTTAACAAGACACATATGACATGATTGACCCCAAAATATTGTTAAAAAGGATTTGCTCATTGGTATCTCTTATTCAGCTTCATAATGAGGGAAAACAGTCACAAATATATGTGCTGCCGAATTTTACTCTTCATGGAATTGCCTGTGTTTCATTTTTATATCAATTTTGATGTGAGAGACTGCTCTCAATTTCCTCCATTTTGCTATCATTAGGAGATTATAGCATTCCTGTTGAAAAATCAATTATTAAATTGTACATTTTTGTTGGTTAAAATTACATAATAAATTTTTAAAAGGTGCCACTGCTTTAGAAAATTGTATGAGTTAAAATGAGCATAAAGTAAAAAAAAAAAAAAAATGTTGACACATAGCAGTGCACAAAAGAACAAATAGTGAAATACGATCCTTGTAGCAAGAAATAGGGAAGATTGCCGATTTAAAGACGAGCAAATAATTTCAGAGTACGGATAATTAAATTAAACACTCACGCAATCAATCTACGCGCCGCGTCGACCCCACTCTGGCTTCTTCGTCAACACAGTTATTTTCTTCTGTTCTGGAAGTCCCTTTTCCAGCAATCACAATGTCCTAGGTGGATTCCATGAAGTCTTCGGCCTGGACAGAACTGCTATTGACGAGTAATTCCTTCAGTAGCACGATTCTCTCTATCCCCTTCATTCACCATAAATATAACAAAAACTAGTGGTGCTACAACATCATATACTATTTCACATTGTTTCCAATGTTTGCAATTATCAGAAATCAGAGAATTCCAAGAAAATTAGATTTGCACCATTTTTTAGTGTCCTTGTCTCTATCCGTTGAAAACAAATTGGAGCGTTTTTTTATAAATTGCATAAACATCAAGCATTAATTACACAAAAATTACTTGTTTTTTCAAAACGTAGAACATGACCTTTTCAAAAGATCTGATTATTAAGAAAAGATTTTAAGAAAAAAATCTCTATCTTTAATATTGTACTTTTGTAATGTTACCTTTTTGCAATTTTCTAGAATACAGTTCGCCCAAAATAGAACTAGCATAAGTTATTATACCATCCTGTGATACATAGAAGGGAAAATTTGAAGAAAAAAATGGAGCTGCTTTTTAGAAAACATGTTTGAACATTGCCTATATTTCATGCGAAAACAACTCATTTTCCCTAAATTGACATGACCATATTTGAAAATCTGTCATTAAAGAACAGAGTTCATTGAGGAAAACATCTCTATCTTCAATATTGTAGTTGAAGGAAGATGTCGAATAAAATTTTGAACTTTTGCAATTTTTGAAAAATCAGCAATTTCATCAAAAATGAGACCTGTGCAATTGTCTTAGGCCTCCTAATCCGCTGTTCGAGAACAAAGGAGCCACACCAAGGGCCCACAAATATTGGATTCTGACTTCACAACTGCAAAATGATTTTTTCCACTTTTTCTCCTTACGTGGGCCTGGCAATATGAGATTTTCTGTTGAAAAATCGGTTTCGACGCACGGGTTCAATACTTTCTTTTTTACGAAGTAAGGCTCTTGCGAAGTACGTAGTAGCTCACAAGACCTTTACCTCGAACTCGCAGTGTTATATGATTTCAAGGAAGTAAGACTTTTCCCTCTGAAAGTTGCATTTACTATGTTTACCACAACCGATATTGACCCATCACTACAACTGAATCTTCAATGTTTATGTGAATTGGGACCAGTGACTAGTTCACCATAACTGAAAGTAATTTGAAGAGTCGCAAGAAGTATTATGAAACATTTCACAATTATAAAGTGTTTTATGCTGTTGATCTCTGGTTTGAAAACATTTCTCCACAAGTTGTCTTGATTTTCCACTAGTTTTGAAGATTCTATTATAATTATTAAAAATATATGTTATGGCTGGGAAATATTAATTAAAAATATTTAAAACATAACATTGAAATAAGAATGGAGAGTTTGGGTTCTAATTCCAAGAGGATCTCAAATGTTTTCAGTATCCAAAATTAAATTTAGCCCGGATATATTTTCTTAAACATTCAAAATTTTACCCAGAAAAGAAAATGAAGTGGAAATAGACAAAAGCACATTGCATATCCAGAAATATATAGCACAATTTCCACCTTGTACCTGCCAAGATAATGTAAAATGACTTTGAAAGATACTCGTGTTTTTATTTCCTTTTTTTTCTTCTTTACAATTGCATAAAATACAACCCTTATTGTTTCTGTTTCTTAACAATGGTAATCAGAATTTTGACAGCTGTTGATTAAAAAAAACAACTAGCAGGATCCAGGAATGAGATAATTAAATGGCATTACTACTGTGAAACAAACTTATTTAATCAAGAATGACATACAGAATGCATTCCTCATAATTAAACAAATATGTTTTTGATGTCTTTAACACTACATTGTAAGTTACGTCCAAAATCATACTGCACATCACAAAGAAAATTAAAATAAATTAGACAAGTTTAAGATAATATGTACTTTTATAGGGCAATTTGGGCTGCCAATATCATCTTTCAATTATCCAATTTTGTGTACTAACTCAATAACACAAGTTATTATTTACGACTCAGGTCAAAGACACAATCAACACATCAAAGACATATCTTTAATATGACACAATGAATCTTTGATCGAAGGCATAACAATATTACTATCTTATATTCACAGCCCCTTTCAATTGGTGTTTTCAGTTCCAAATCTCATGATACCATGATACTTAACAGAGTTCACAATTAAAAGATGCACTTATAATTAAATACAATTATGAACTATGTGAGTTATAGAGACATGGAGCTATCAACTGATTTGGAACTTCACCATTAACATATTTGTAAGTATGCATTTTTCTTACCAATTACCTATCATACGCAAGGAATATAAATATGTAATATTTTTACAAAACATACGGTAATATATATTATCCTTACAAATAATATATATACAAATTCAAGAATTAAAAGTGGTCTTTATATGCACAGATGTGTTAAAACTAAATAAAAAATCACAAAAATGTATTTCAATTTTTATTTTCAATTGTGCTTATGATGTGCAAGTCACACAAACTATCTTAAGTCCAATTGCATTTGCTGAAATACAAAACACTGAAATCCACAAAGAAATATTTTAGCATCACCCTTGCTTTAAGTTCAATATCAAATCAAAACCATTAGATTAAAATAATGGATAAAAGCAATAAAATTAATGAACCTGTGAATAAGACCTTCAACCTCTTGGTCCATTCATTATCTACTAATATTACAAGATAAGAAACAAGAGCATTTTCAATGAAAAATTTACTACTATCTATCAGATAGTAATAGAGCTAATTACCAAGAGGACACTGGAATGACCTGACTTTTTCGACAATTCCTTAAGAACCTGAGAATGTATTATAAAACACTTTGTTTAGTGCAAAACTAATTATATTATATAATAAAGTTTCTAAAGTTTTGAAGCTAACTGAACATTACAATTTTTTATTAGCAATTAATCACATTCCCTCACAATCAGTAAAGTGAATTTAAATATGTACTCCACCAACAACAGAACATACAATACTAAACACTAGCCCTCACTTCATAACCTACTCCCTATCTTGTATCTAAAATCTTGGAAATCATTATCATTCGATCAGTGGCTCAACAGCATATACAAACTGCCTATGAATATATAAAAATATTAACCCATGTCATGGAATCCTTACACTGATGCTCTATGCATTTTCAATGTTGTTGACTAGTGTGAATAGGTTTTAATCAGCCATGTTTGTAAACAGCAGGTACCTAATATACACATACACCAATCATGGTTTTGCAAATATAATTTATCAATCTCCACTACAGAAACTTTCTATTCACTTGGAAAAATTGATATTTGAAATTGGTTAAAACTTCCACATAGCAGCTTCCTAAGAAAAGCACTTTCCTAAATAAAAATAGAAGAATGTTTACACAATTGCAAAACATACCAGACAAATACTTTGTAATATTACAAACCAATAAGGTAGTAATTCACACTCGTAGGCCATCTTCATGGCATGTTGATTATAAAATTTAAGCAAAAAGTACCATCTTTGGTTTTGAATTCAGTCAAAGTCTCCCAGAAATATATGAGCAAGTAATGATTTGTGGAGTTCAATATCACAGAAAGTTAGAGTTACAATCTTAGTTCAAAGAATTTATTTAAAAGAAATTCATATCCAATAAATGTTTGTACATTGTCATAACAATGCATGGAAAATTTCAAATTCCTCTCCCAGCATTAAACATGATTCAAGTGAAAATGATGAAATTATTTTTTATTTCTTTAAAAAAATGTTTCCAGGATATATTCCATAAAGAAACAAATATCATTAATTAATGTGTATATTAACAAGAAAATATGACAAAGGAATTTACTTATAATAATAATAATAATAATAATAATAATAATAATAATAATAATAATAATAATAATAAATAATGTCATATATATACACATACAGTGCTTGATTTTTAAAATTTTAGATCTTGGAACATGCCCCAAATTAACTCTTAGTTTAATAGAAATAGTTATATATTTATAGTATCATTAAATAATTATTCCCGAGGTACTGGAACGCTGTTCCACCAGAAATCAAGCCATGTATGTATGTATGTATGTATGTATTATAATCATGACCAGCAGTAATAAGAGCTTAAAGTAGCCTGTAAGAAAAAGAAACTTCTCTCCCTTCACATATAAACTTTACTGTTTTAACAACAAGTATCATACTAACCCAAATACAAGATTAATATTATTTTTTCCAGTTTTCATCTTCTGAAAAATTTGGAGTGGTCTTATTTTTGCACTAATACCATTCGAGATCCTGCATATATCTGAAGAGCTGAACTCCGAAAAATGTACTACACGTGCAAGTTTTCTTGATATCCCACAGCGGGGGGTGCGGGGAGAAGAAGGCTGTGGTTACATCACGGATTAAAAGAGCGTACCAACTGTGGGCATGAACTTTACGCACCAAAGCGTGCCACCAGAAATGTTAGAAATGTTTTGAAAGTACGAGATGGTTGTTGGCAGCATTGTAATTTGGTACATGCCGTTCTGAGTCAAACCTAAGTACCTCAACGGGCCGTACTATTGAGCGCTGGACGAGGACTAGGGAGTTCGTCTATCAGGAAAACTTGCGCGAGCAATAGTAGGTCCCAAAAGATGCAATTTTGGACTTTATGGTGTGAGAAACATAACTGAAGGCCCCTGGCCTTGAGATACCAGAATTTAAGGCTCTTAAATGTTCCATTTTGAGTAATGCTTGATCATCATGTCAGGAAACACATAATTAAGTAGGACTTGGGTTGCAAATTGCATTTGCACCTGCCTAATATGTTGCGATGTGTGTTTTCAACAAAAATTTAATATTTGTAATGCTACAGTGCAATTAATTACCTCTCCATGAAGTTCTCTTTCTATTGACATCTCATTAGTTAAAATTCGATAAGTGAGATAGCCGTAAAAGGGGTCTATACCACAAAAATAATAAACATGATAATAGTTCAAAAAAGTCAAGTTAGTTACTGGAAGTGTAATTCATGTAGAGTATACAACTAACACTGACATGTACACAATTCATAAATAATTTACATGCACATCCCCCTCACCATTTCATTCGTGGTAAACTAATTTCCAGTTACAAAAATGTGGGTCCTCTTGTACTTGGGTTAATTTTCAACAATTCAATAGTTGTCTTATATTTGAGTTTTCTTCCATTTGGGTAAATTTGGTAAACAAATAAATCATGTAATATACATATTTTAAAAGAAAACCAAAACACAGTAATGAAAGATAGAAGTGCAGGAAGTCCTTAGATATGAAAGAAAGAAATTATAGAATATCACTTACTGCGGGTAAAAAAAAGTATATGGAGAAATCAAATTTGAATATTTCTTTTCACTGTGAACTCATAAAAATCAAGATGTAAAGTGCACGTAGGTATTGTTAAAAAGAGTCAAATATTTTTCATGAATGTAACATTCCCAAAATGTTACATTGTTTTCAACATGATTAACTAAAGAACTAAGATTGGACTAAAGTGGCAGGCAATATGACAAGGGAAAGTTAGAACTAATGGTAAATTGTATTTTAATGAATCCTCTGCAACACATCAGTTTGCATGTCTCATTAAATATATGCAATACTTGTTAAAAAAATATCTGTAATTGTCAGCCATTTTTCGTGACATAGTTATAAATGCAAAACATTTTTTGTAACATATCCAGTAAGGGGCCGTCCATAAATTTCGCAACACACATTTGGAGTATTTTGAAAAACCCCTCTCCCTGCTGTAACATACCCACATGAACTCCCCCCCCCCAAAAAAAATAATGTAACACTTGCAACAACACCCTCTCCCACTACAAGTAAAAATAAATTAAATCACAGTAAAAATAATTGGTATTAATTTTATGTGTGTTATGTTTTCAAACCGATTATAAATTAGGTCAGAATTAATTAATGTTGACTACATTTAACAATAAGATTGGGAACAAGTTTTGTGTAGAGGAAAGACACACAGATGTAAACATTTCTGACAAGTAATGCACATGTTGTCTTGGATGGCATACGAGCAAGTCTACTGTACAAATTTATTGGATTCTAGTATATATAATATATCAGTTTTGAATATTTTCTTTGTAATCTTACAGATTCAATTAAAAAATCATGAAAAAATACTTCCATTTATTGCAACAATTTACACAATAACTTTATTTATATTTTTTTAAAAGTAATTAGTTAATAGTAATGTCTTGGTAAAAGACAGAATAAAGTGATTGTTTCAGAAAATGTTAAAAAATTAAAAAAATATCAAGTCTACGTAATGCTGAATTAATACCCCCTACCCCCAAGTAGTAATTGTAACAAAAGATGGACGCTGCACCCAAAAAATAAAAAAAAAAAGATTATTTTGGGAAAGGTAGCCATGAAAAAATGTAACAAATTCATCAAAGATTCAAGACTAAAGTTAAGTGAATACAAACTGTCACATTTCCTTTTGCATACTTTACGAACATGATGGATGGACTTTCAGATTCATTGATAGGAGAAAAATAGAAGCATTTGAAATGTGGTGCTGGGGGAAACTGCTGAAAGTCCATTGGACAGGTACAAGAACAAATAAATCCATATTAGAAGAAGTGAAGCCTGAATGCTGTTAGAAGCCAGAGCCCTCAACCAAAAACCCTCATTCTTTGGCCATATTGCAAGAGACCACTCCTTGGAGAACGACATGATAGGACTAATGGATGGAACCCGAAAACGGGCAAGACAGATAATGACATTGCATGACAAAATCAAAAAAGCAACCAACCTGACATGGACAGAAGAAATAAATATGGCGCAAAACAGTATAGAATGGAGAAAACTTGTAAAGGAGGCAACAGCAAATTGGAAGAGACATTTTGAAGGAGAGGCTGGCAACCAACTGCTTTGAATATGCTCTTAGGATCACGTGATCTATAAGTTACTACTACAACTACTACTATCCCCGAGTAACACAGTATAATACAGCCTCAAACCCTCTCGCCACTTTAGTGTTACGTAATTTATGGACGAACTCTAACAAATGATTTCACTCTCATTACTTTTCTGTAATGATGGTATTTATCTATTAAACTGGTTTCCAAAACCCATCCCTCAGGCTTTCTCACAACCTACAATAGTTGGATCAGCATCACAAACAATGTTGCAAAACCAAAATGCCGATTATCATATTAAATCAATTCAGTTTCAATATCAACCAAACCCTGACAAAATAGTACAACTCAAAAAAATTCACATCTTTAGTACAGTTCGTATATGGGAAAGTCAGAATAGGAAAATGTAAAGTTGTAGTGCACATGCCACACGTATGCATTGTTCTTGAATTACTGATGGTAACAACTGAATAAGAGAATGTAAGGTCATAGTGCACATTACATATCTGCTATCTTATATCATCTTTATAGAATGCAGCATGCTTTGGAGGAGGGAGGTACAGGCTCAGCAGGCATCAAAGCCTCACTGTCAGCAGCTAGAGGCTCCCAAGCCTCTTCGCCTGCCTCCGGAGTTAATTCTCAGCTATCTGCCTCTTTTCCTTCTTCAACTTCCACTGGATTTTCAATAGGAGATTCTGCAGGTGCAGATGGTTGAACCACAGCAAATTCATCTTCCAGGGGTGGAACTTCACCAAACATCCACTCCAGAATGCGTCTTCTTAGAGCCACGTTGGGCAGCAGGCGTGATGATGATAGAGGAACATTTGTCATCGGTGATGAGAATCGTCTACCCAGCAACCACTCTGATAATGCAGCTCTTTCATATGTAAATCCATCTACACATAAACATTTAAACCCATGTTAATATACTTGCTGCATCCAAAGTAAAAAGCTGGAAGAAAGCTAGAAAAGAACATCTTACCATTTTACACAACTAAATAAAATCTAGATCTGAACTGACTGATCGAGTGCAGATTATAAATTTGACAACATAATAAGAGAAAAACAGCACACAATTCTTGATGATAGTTCATTAACTGGTAATACACAACCACCACTAAATTTTTGAAATCACAAATATTAATTTGAACAGAATCTGTATATACATTCATGAACCAAATTGTCCATTAACCAATATTAAATACTGATTTTCCCAAACAATAAATTTTAGAATCAGAAATAAAAGTATCAAGATACATCAAACCATTCCTTGAATTTCTGACGAAGAAAATAAAATAATGAATATAAAACACTGTGGTGGAAATTCTATACTTTTTAGTTATCCTAATTATTTAGACTTATAATGTATGACAATTTAGAGAGGTGATCGAACAAATATTGTGAAAATTTGAATACAGGTTATAAAACATACTAATCACAATTGTTCAAAAATAGGATGAAAACCTGATGAAATATTTAGAAAGAGTACCAGTAACTATAATAAGGAATCTTTTGGAGGCATATTGTTTTTGTCTGTTTGAAAGAATACACTGTATTAAAATCAAAATTTGAATAAAGCAAATTATAGGTAATTTTTTACTTAATTCAAAATTAATTATCTTCATACCTCATGAAATGTCTGATTGAAAATTAAAAGATTGTGAAGAACAATGTATTGTTGATTTGATTTTCTTATTCTCATCATCTGTTTATAATTTTGAGGTTCCTCTGACAACAAAGTGACATGATAGTCTTGCCAACTGCATGCTGTTTCCTTCTCATAAGTTGTCCAATTAAAAAAAAATCTCTTTTCATGCAGTAACTGCTTAGTAGTAACTAGTAACTTAGACAATATGACACAGGAATATTTGAAGTTCATTTCCTCTGTAACATTAAGTGGTAAGGTGAGTAAATAACTGAGGTTGATGATTTTATTTATTAGATAAGCAGCATTCACTGGTTCATTACCATCTGATCTAATACAAAGAATAATGCTATGATAATTTTAGCAACACATGAGTAGCTGGAAAAGCTGTGACATTCCTCTCCCCAAGTAGTGTAGCACCTTTGAGTATATACAAACGGCACGGCTGGCTTAAACTCCTTTGTACTTGAATATTGACTTCCAAGCAGCAAGTAAGAATGACTCCGCTTGCCTCTAATTTTACATAAATTTAAATCAATAAAAGCTTGAAATGTTTAAATTGAAGAAAATAAAAATGTATCCAAATGTATTCTACTATCTAGTAGAATGCTGAACTGTGTGTAGGTGCACAGTAATGTTGGTCTTTTGGTTACTTACTAATTTAGTATCCCTTATATATCGGTTTCTTTTGTTATAATGATGTTAACTTCAAACTTCTAGTTTGGCCATTTTCTTCTACTGAGAGTGACATAAAATGACAACTCTTCACCTACTGTGTATGTTATTCTTACCAATATATTACATCCTTAAGTCATCTTTTTACTTGTGCAAATGTGAATATATCCATTTCATGTTTTATATTTGCTTAATATTCAGTCTTATATGTTATCAGACCTTGTATATTTTTAAACTTTTGTAATGAAAAAGCACAGCACAAGTTGAAACAATAACATGAACTGTACATAATTATGTGATTTTGTACATAATATAGAATTGTAAATATGTATATATCATACATATTTTGTTTTATTCAATATGTGGCTAATTTTGGTAATTACTTGATTATAATTTTTTTTACACAGACACAAAATTTGGCCCATATTTTTTTTCTTTATTTTACTGAATTATTTTTATACACAAAATTTCAATGATATACTTTTTTCATATTTTCATTCATTGCTATTTATTTTCTTTTACTCCTTAATTTTTAATTTTTTATTATGTTTATTGCATTTTAAACTAGATGTCATAATGATGGCTAGGCCTAACATTTTGGCTTACATTGTGAATAAATCTTGATACAAAAGAACACCAAACTCAGTTATTTGTTCCCTTTTCAATTTTATGTAATATTTTCCCAACTGCAAGATATGTACAACTGTTCACCCTGTATTAAGTAAATTTAAGACAATGAACATTTGTCCTTTGAAGGATTAAACACTTTTCAATTTCCTTATTCAACTGACTGAAGACACACAATGCACTTCTGTTTACTCACCAGAACAAATTACTGGGTCTCGCATCACTTCATGTGTGATAGGGCAAAGAAATTCAGGAGGCGGCTCTTCATCAGGTAGAGAATCGCTAAAAGAACCTGTAGCTTCAGCATGCTTCAACCAATGCACCAACTGCACAACATGTTCTTCCAATTGAATGTCATCCTCATTTTCAGTACCATCAACAGCTGCAGCTATATCAACATCCTCAACAGATGCCTCTCCACTATCAGCTTCACATCCTAAAAGATCAATAAGGTTGTTACATATCTTAAGTACCCAAGTGAAATTCCCATTCATTTTTGATGTTTTTTATTTCTTTACATTATTAAGTCACATTTTTTCTATTCTTTTGATTAGTGAAATTGCTGAAGACATGGAGTCTGGGTGTACAAAATTATCAATTATTTCATTTTTATCTAAGTTACAGAACTGAGAAAACATGCAGAAAAATCCATCTATATACCGGATTTTTTTGTTTCTTAAAAGCAGCCCGAAGTGAGTATGAAAGAAAACTGGTTTTATCTCTAATCTTGCAAAAGATCTTGAGTATACAAATTTATCAGAATTTCAACTTTATTTATACTGAAATATGGTTTTTAGGCTCAAGTTTCTCTTGAATATCAATGATATTCAATCAAATCAGAGATAAATAATTTCTCAATTGAATGAGAAAAATTACTTGTTAATGCACATTGGAGTGAATATCACACAGGAAACAATTTTACAAAGAAAATGTGTGATTTAACTATGCTATAGTTAAAATGGAATATTATGCATGCAAGTTGTTGATTTTCTCCCAAGAATAAATGTAATTCATACATGCACTCTGAACTGCCAATGATATTTTAAAGAAAACAAAAATATGACATTGTACATTGAATTTCACCCTGAGGAAGGACACAAAATGGAAGCCAAAATGTTGGCATCTGTACCTAGGATACTGCGTCTCCCAGACGGCCAAGTAATTACAATCGTTCATTGAAACCATATTATTCCTGAGTTAAAAACTCTCTTTACAATTCCTGAGGTAAAAGACAACTTTCATATTCATAAAATATACGAAAATCATTTAAGCAGATGTCAATTTTTACACACACACGCGCTCCCCCCACACACTCCCCGCCCATACACGCACACGCACACACACTCCCACACGCACGCACACGCGCGCACGCACGCGTACACACTCACGCGCGCGCTCCCGCACGCGCGCGCGCTCGCTCCCTCCCGCGCACACACTCACGCGCGCGCACACACACACACACACACACGCGTGCGCGCTCCCGCGCACACACAATATAGAATCTAAACCAACAATACTGTATGGCAGTGGGGTATGGGTATTAACAATATACGAAAGAGATTAAAAACAAAGAACATACTTGAAAAGGTAGTAGTTTTAAAAATAAAAAGAGGCAAAACCATATAAAGAGGGTGAAAACAAACAGACATGTAAAAAAGATACTGAAATGCAGACTGAAGGGCTGTAGGGAACATGGAAAGTCTGAACTAAGATGACATGATCAGGATCACTGTAGTGACAAAAAACATGTGTGCGCACGCGCATGCACATGCACAAAGGACCAGGCCATCAAACCTCAAGAATTAATGATGGATGAGGATTCCGATGAAGGTAAGTTAGCAGTATCTCACACAGTCTACATTCAGACAATTTGAAACAAATTGAATTAAGAATTATAGACATAATTATACTTATGAAATACACATATACTATTATAGATGAGTATTTGGCATAAAAAGAACTGGATTATATCTTCCATTTCTTCAAAAGAGCATAAGCTTATTCATGAAAAATTATTTAAAAGAAGAGGCAGTGAAGTACTATTGAATGTTCAAGATAAGATACTGGTGGATAACTCTCAGGTAGATAAGATAATATTACATCAAACATATATAAGCATGATTCATAGCTCATGCTTAAGAATACCATTGTTTTGTTATTTAAAATGAAAAAATGGTGTAAATAATTCTATCAGATAGCAAGGGAAGTATTGGCATTTTGAGACCATGATTCCATGTCTCACAAGAGCTATTATAAATTATGTATGTATACTTTTATTGTATTATTGCAAAATAGGTTTCATACATAACCATGGATACTCACCTTGAAGTTTTGCCAAAACATCTTGCACAGGACATGTGATTAACTCAACTCCATATATACGTGCAACCCGAGCCCGTCCTCCCAGGCGAGGCATTCCCCACTCACGTAACCACTGATCAACATCTTCAGGGGTCCAATCCACAACCTGCATCCAGTGCAAAATCCTTAAGTTTTGTCTAGCAAATTAATTTTTGATCAAATATTGAAATTCTAAACAGACATAAAAATATTCAGGATTATCTATAAAGAAAAAATTCAACTGTCTTCCAGGTTTCATTAATCTTACAATTTTTTAGAAATAGTGGATTAATTATAGGTATCCAGAATACTTTAATCAAGTTAAATTGAACTTTGTTATGCTATTTTAAATATGAATAGTGCTAAGAAAAATTACACCCACTAATCTTAAGATCATGAAGTTTAAATATAAAAATAAAATAATACATTATAATATATTGTTTCATTTTTTATACATATATGGCCACTAAAGGTTATCCATTTAACCATTACATTTACAGACCTTCAACTTGACCAGTCAATCTAATAATTGAAGGTTGCATTTGACTGGTTTTCTCTCTTTCTTTCTTTTACTAAAGTTAAATACGTTGGGGCAATAAAAATATATTTCATTTTTCTGATATTTAATTCAAGCATTTTAAAATTTATTTCAATACATCAATTATTTCAATATTTGTGACTACACAAATTAAGCCAAAGATAATCCTTAAAGTGTTAAAAAGTCAAATAATGAGCAAATGAAATGTTGGAAAAATTGTCAATAATAATCACATTTTACACCTGACAGACAAAGCAATGTGTCAATTGCAAATTATTATGTTTCAGTCAGAAGATTAAAATGTCTACTCCTATCTACCCTTTCATCCTTTCAGAAAATCTCACTTCACAAGAAAAAAGCAATAGATCTCAAGCAATCCTTCTTAAATATTGTTATTTTATTTTTAGAGATACGGGATACTTTGATCATTGACTAAGTGATTTAAGCACTAAAAAACTGATTAGCAACTATTCAAATGACAACTAATAAAAGTTGTTTTTTGAATCCAATGTTGTAAAATCTTAACTTAGACACACAGAAAATTATTTACAGCTTAGGTACCATATAAAATAAAAAAACATTACTTTCACAAATGAGATTTGAAACATACAACAGATTAAATACAATATGAAAAAACAATATAACACAACATACAGGGAGTAAGAGTATGTGCTGCAGAATGTAAAACATGGAAATGCATTTGATTCATGTGGAAAGGAAATAACAACACACATATGAGAAACACCTGAATCAAGTAAGTAAGAAGACCCAAATGAGGGAAAATGTTGGAAGATGTTAATAAATACATAAACAAAAGGAACAGGCAGTCAGTAATCTACTCAGATACACAATGCTCCTTTTTCATTTAATTTATTTATTTTTGTACAAATCATTTACATAAAACACGGCAATAATGGATTCATAACACAATGTCATGCCACCAAAACTTCAAATGTGCAATTTTCACTCACAATTACTTTGATTTTGTACTACAATAAAATCTGTCTAAGCTGGAATCGATTGGGACAAAAAAAATTCTGATTTAAGGAGGATTCCATTCTATGCAGGTGTCTATTTTATGATACTTATGATACTGATATTTCATGCTGAAACTAGTAAAATACATGACTATTAAAATACATTAACATTTGATCTTAGGTTAGAGTTTGATGTATTTTTTCCAACCATTGTGGTTAAACTGGTTCTGAAACTCCTAAAAATACTCACCACCTTACTGCCTAGTGACTGCAGTCAGACTACTTGCTGCCTCTTCCAACGCTCCATGCATCATAGCCCAGAGTAGTATGTCTTTCTGATTTTCTTGCATGACCTCTACCAAAGGGTTACAATTCTGAATGTGGGGCATGGAGATTCACAAACAGAAGCAATGCCCATACACCTTCCCACATCCAGAGAGCAGGAAGGTATTTCCCCTATAGCCTATACCTCATCAGAGAAGTTTGTTTTCTATGCTGAAAGCTGATGCCCTTTTCCTTCACTGCGCAGATGCCACAACTAAATTGCATGGCACAGGGACAGAGAATTTAAAACAGATTTGCAGATGCATTCTTTCCATTAAGAATATCTGTCTCCCTGCCAATTGCATTAAATTCACAGAAATTCCATTTTATAAAGTTTTTTCCTCCAAAGGAGATGAAAAACTTTTCTGTTTCCACGTTGCACAGGTTCCATTTTACACTGTGAAAAATCCCATTTAACTTTACAAGAGAAATTTTCTTTTTAAGGTAGGTTTACAACTTTTACAGGTTCCGGTTTAGACAGATTTTACTGTAGTATCCAAATTTTGCAAATTTTTGGTTTTTTGAATGCTTCTTGCATTTCATTTCAACATTCATTATCAAGACAAACTGCTAAAGAGACGCATAAATATTAAGAATCCTAGAAGAATTTATGAGCAAAATTTGTATCAGTTGTAAATATAGTGGGAATAGGAAGAGAAGACCTGTCTTCAAAGCCATCACCATAAAAGACTGGAATTTCCTATTAAAGAACCAGTGTTACATTGATGGCAATATTTCCTCCCCTTAATGTAAAATATAGTCTTTTATCCCTTGAATTGATGTATGGAATAAATTTTTTTCGGTTCAGACATTCCAGATTAACTGGAATCAAACTATATTAATCAAGGGCATACCACAGTCTTCATGCATAGGTGGTCTAGATGTCATCAGACAGGAGTAAAGGTACATATTCAAAATAGCTGCCGATTTCTTTAGAAAATGTTATTAATAGAAAAATGGAAGGATATTTTCTTCAGGTTTTATTGTTACTTACACGCTTTGTGTGAGATTTTGATCCATCAGGGCCTGTCAGCTGAAAAACAAGGTGAGCAGGCAACTGCCAGATCATAACAACTTTATCCAAAGATCCTGTTGCTAGCAATGAGCAGTCTGGAGAGAAGGCCACAGATGTCAACAAACTAGTGTGGCCTTCCAGGACATGAAGACACTCTCCAGAATACTGTAAATAAAAGAAGTGCGTACTATTTTAATGTAACAAAGTGGAAATTCCAAATGTTATTGACAATTCAAGACAACACAGATATGCTTTTGAAAAAGAGTTGAGTAGAAATGTGTATTATTAAGGTATATGTTAATTTTTGGAACTTCACAAATACACAATACACAAACTTGTGGTAAATAGTCCAAAAATATTGAATTCCAGCATATTTCAAGTTTGAGGCATGTATACAATGTTTTTGTGAGTAAGAAGTTTTATATATTTTAGTCACAAATGTGGATAAAATTTCAATTTCATATCACATTCTGTGCCATGAAAATAAATCAAATCAAATTATATAGCCAAGACTAATGACATGCAAACACGAATATAGACTTAAAAAGAATTGCACCCACTATTAATTGGTATGGAAGTTATAATTATGACTTCTCATAAAAGGCAACGCGACAAAGATTTTCAAACAGATGACAATGAAAATGCAAAACTTTTTACAAGGATTTGCATCCTAAGTCCTTTCTTCTTCTTTTTCTGGCTTATCAGCAATTACAATTTTGCTTTGGCCTATCTCCAACACAAGCTAGAGAACTTCAGATCTCTGGCTAGGACCATTTCAGAATGGTTGATCAGGCATTGCTTGGCCCAGTGGCAGCTGGTGCTGAAAATCTGCTGCATACTATTAGCAGTGGCACACCTAGCTTTTCCAGCCCCTCACACACACACACACACACAAATTCACCCCTCCCCTAAACATATGTTATAGTTATTAAAGTATAGCGATTAAGTAATGTTTTAGAAATTGTTTAGAATTATACACTAAAATTACTATTTGTATGTAAACACAAATCAGTTTGAATTATTATTCCTAGTTTAAAATATATCCACATGGAATTGATAACTACATCTATAATTTTACTTATAAAAATATATGTTTCTTGTAGTAAATAAGCTCTTTATCAGTGTGTTCAGTGTATCTTATTCAGTGTGTTTATTTTGTTCTCCAATATATGGTGATTAGGATATTTATTTTGTCATTTGTAAAAGTTAAACTTCAAAATTGTGGTGGCGAAATACGCAGTGAAATGTACAGCATATCCGACAGGAGCTCTTGTTTCATTAAGACTGTTTGAAGAGTTCACTATCATGGTAGCTCAAGTTGCTCCAGTTGCCCCTTTCTGGTCACCCCTGACAAATACCTTCTTGTGTGGTCACATATTGTATGGCATATTATTTGAAATACTGTATACTTACAGTATTCATCACTTTAATTTTAATTTCAGTCAGGAGAGAGAATAAACATTTGGATAATTTAAAATACA
Organism: Teleogryllus occipitalis; assembly: GCA_011170035.1. NCBI lineage: Eukaryota > Metazoa > Arthropoda > Insecta > Orthoptera > Gryllidae > Teleogryllus > Teleogryllus occipitalis. The sequence goes on along the minus strand of BLKR01014805.1, from coordinate 191,734 downwards.
TTTCTGCTCTATCAAAAACAAGCTGTTCAGCTGCACGTGCATCGCAGACACCGAACGAGAAACCCAGTAGGCGCCTGCCTTTTGAAAAGGTTGTAAAGGGCGTAAAGCGCGTTGCTTCAACCGATGAGTTAGACGTGCGTGTGGTGTGTGCGTGTCTGTGGTGTGTGCGTGTCTGTGGTGTGTGCGTGTCTGTGGTGTGTGCGTGTCTGTGGTGTGTGCGTGTCTGTGGTGTGTGCGTGTCTGTGGTGTGTGCGTGTCTGTGGTGTGTGCGTGTCTGTGGTGTGTGCGTGTCTGTGGTGTGTGCGTGTCTGTGGTGTGTGCGTGTCTGTGGTGTGTGCGTGTCTGTGGTGTGTGCGTGTCTGTGGTGTGTGTGAGCGCGCGTGCGAGTGTGTGTATGTGGAAAATTAGTTCTGGTTCGTGTTCGCCTTGGATTTGTTCCTCTGTGGAATACATGCCCCGTTTGTTAGCGTTGAAACAGATTCACATGCGCCTTTTAGTCCGCCATATCTTGGGTTTTGAAAAAAATGTTACGAAGGTAGCCCCTTTTGTTAACATAAACAAAATATTAATGAAATACATTAGACAAACATTGCGAATTATTAGTGAATTTGCAAATGTGCGAAAGCCGAAGATCGGAACTTCGCCAATACGGAAAAGCGTAGCGAAGCGTCAATATTGAGGTATAGTGAGATTAGCGTTATCGTGCAATTAGCAGTAGCGTGTAAACAGAAATTAACGGCGGGCACGTTGGAACTTGAAACCACACATTCTGACATTCTGTCTCTTACTAGCCTTGGGACACTTCTCACTAGCAGTTTCACTGATTCTTGTTTATAACGTATCTGCCATTCCTCGTCACTGTAACATACGTAACTTCACTACCCTATCACCTCGCGTTGCCTAATGTGAACTTTATCCGGTGAAAGTCCGAAGTGTGCTTCGAAACCTTTTCTGTTTCGAAATTTATCCACCCATCTTTGATGACAAACATTTTTCAGATTATCACTTTTTAATTTTTTTTTTATTTTTTACATTCTGTCACTATTTCTCCACTTTATCCGTAACATATAAACTGCATAGGGAATATACGCATTCGCATTTTAAAGTATCCGTGAAGTATTGTATTTATTTATACTTCATCGGGCGACGAGCTGAATACCTGGTGTTGCCTAGGTATGCATTATCACAATCTACTAAACAGCCCTACCCATCTCGTCTACTGGGCCTGCGCATTTACCATTTTCCACAGAATACGCATTGCGAGCTACATAATAAATTGGCTTGTAAATGTTAATCCCTTCCCACCCCTACCCTTGGGAGTTTTATGGAGGGAGGATCTTGCCCCCTACAGTAGTTTTCCTATTAATAATGTCCCTAAAGTCTAGGTAATTAGGTCGAAAATTGTAATAGGTAATTTTGGCTGAAAAAAAAAGTTTCGTTGAAATGAAATTGTTCCTGAAATAAAAAGGCAAGCTGGAGCAGGAACACATATATACCACATCCATTTTATTATGCATTATTATTTCGTGATATAGTGCTGAGGCAATGTTTATATAAATGAGATAAATAGTATTATGTCATAATCATTAATATATTTTGTATAAGTTGATTACAATATTTCTGTAGACATTTCGGAAAAAATAAGAAATAGGGTTTTTTGATAAACTGTAGTTCACGAGGTGATTGGTTGAGAAATAAATATTTCAAAAGTTGTAGAAAATGTTTTGAAGATTAATTTCAGTGATTTTTTCACAGGATTTAGGATTAAAGAGTCATAGAGAAGAAATAAAAGAAAAAAAACAAACAGTTTTTTTCGGGTCCCGCGGAGTTACCAGAGGGTCCGGGAGGTCGAAAACTTGGGAGTTTGAACTAGTGCCTGAGTATTTACAACTTACCAAAAGAAAAAGTTTTTATGAACTTTCCCGAGGTATCATGTACTTATCGACTAGACTCTTAACTTGGAAATAGGCTAGAATTTGATTAAATATGGATTGCCGTTCGATCGGGTTGGCTCGCTGAGGGTCAGGCGGAACAGACGGGTTCAGATCGGTGATCACAATAATCCACGCACATTTTCTTGAAGTTTCGTTTCGCTAGATTCAAGAGTAGTACGTCAAATGTAGCTCGGTTGCCGGTGCAACAAATTTCAATAGAATGAGAGCGAGCATTTCTTGTTATTTAACTTTTTTATTGGCCTCGTTCTTATAATTGTTGCTAAGTCTTATGAATAGGTAATTTGGTCGAAAAAATGTAAAAAAAATGTTCAGACTAACGTTTCGATTTCACTTTTATTAGGGCTGTGAAAACAATGTAATTTCCTAATCAATCATATTTGATACAGCTCTAGCACTAACTCATTGTCACATTATAAATAAATGTGAACATTGTATTAAATCACAGAGCCTTACGACTTGTTTTTCGGGCTAATAGGTCGTGGCATGCAGATCAGCACGCATACCAGCCGCAACTGGATACGAAACGCCTGGAAAAATCAATTTCGTTTGGGTCTCGGACTATCAGCGCGGAAAACAATAATACTAACGTCACCCGCGAAAACTACAAAGAGTACTAACAAAAACTACAAAACTACCGAGCTTGTTTATTAAATGTTGTCAACAACGCTCGTTGGCATCATTTCCTCATAATTCAACAGTTAGCAAAGCAGAATTAAGTAAATAAAGTACGAATGTTATGAGAATGAAAAAACAAAAACATGAATCATGAAAAAGAGAGACATAACATTGGACATTTCTTGATATTATAATAAATATTTATGAAGTTAAGAGTATCAAAGACCATACAGCTAGATTTGTACCATTAGAACTAAGCTACAATAAGGTAGTTTTAGTGAGTAATTTAAGTAAACACCCTTCCTTTATTTATATTTACTTGAGTTGCAAGGCAGTAATATAAGGCTGAACATGAAAAAGAATGAATAATCACCCCCGCATCCTCAGAGTTACTGACGAGAGGAGAATATTCCTCTAAATCAAGGAGACGGGGTAAAGATGCCGGAGCTTGACGCGCACGCGCAGTGTGCTGGGTGATGAAGTTCTACGAACTGTTCTAAACGAATCTTCAAGTTCTAAATGAATGCAAACTTTACGTACATTCATGAAGACCGTGTCCACGTTTATATTAAGAGATAGACGGATATTAAACGTTGTCAACAACACGCGTTGCTTTCTTTTCTTTATAACTCAACTCTGTAGGTTCGATTGATTATTTTGTTTCTAGGCGCGCCAAATACTCTGGTAAATGATGTGTGCATGCTCTATCCTGGAATTGCCAATGTTCCTCCCCCGTTGGAAAGTGCGATCCAGCGCAGACCTACATGCGGGAGTTAAGGGGATTCCCCCTCCTAGGATCTCAGCCAGCACCGCCCCAGCCGGGACACGCTGTAATCTCCGGACATGGGATGCTAGTGTAATGCATGCAAATGTGGATGTAAGGGGAGAGGAGGGAAGCAAGTTGATAAACGAAACGCCCGTTTGTAAAGGTACTGCTCCGGCATTCACTTGGCACTGATGAGAGAAACCACGGGAAACTACCGATCAGAGCAGCCGGCCGCTAGAATTCTCCTCCAGACAGCGGCTGAATTCGTCCCAGCTAGTCTGTAGTAGCTAGTTCGACAATTCTCCTCTATTGGGACTGGAACCCTAGGATCTCGAAGCCAGAGGCTGCAGTGGCAACAGTTGTGGCCCTGAGCTTGCTCAGCAGGTATCAACTACGTTGGTAAAGACGAGGGGGCGGCGGCTGGGCCAAAGCGTCTCGGGCGCACTCACCACGCTCCAGAGGCGCGTGGCGCGGTCCATGGCGGCGGACGCGAGCAGCTCGCCGGCGCCGGGGCAGAAGCGCACGCACGCCACCGAGCCGGAGTGGCCGTCGAGCAGGCGCCAGGGCGTGGCTGCCGCCACCGCCAGCACGCCGCCATCGTAGCGCGCGCGCACGCGCCACAGCCGCACAGCCTCGTCGTTGCCGCCCGACGCCAGCAGGTAGCAGTGGCCGTCCTTCTCCTTGCCCTTGCCCCTGGCCTCCTTGTCCTCCTCGGCCGCGTCCAGCCGGCACTTCCCTGCGACAGATTCGCCGAGCTTACCCACTTGCCTTTTAATGGTCGGCGAGCGCACACACATCTTGTGCGAACTCTACTTCACGACCGACGACCGCTGGTGGATAAGTAGATAAAATTATAATTACATCATCATCTGGGCTGATGGAACAGAACAATGAAGTGTATCATTAAACATTACAACAATCATAATGACGATACACATCAATAAAAAACTATACTATATAACACGGAGAAAACATTTCTTTTTAACGACAACCGAAACAAAACACACAGTAATATATAATACTATATCGTAAAAAAATAATTTTTTAACGATACACGGTATTCTTTTGTACCGTCGGCACTGATGATGTAATACACTTCTAAACGTTGCAAGCGATGCTGTTATTTTATTTAACCGATCAATTCCTGTCAATATCACACTGGGGCTAAAACTGGCGATGTTCAATTGAGGTGAACCAAGCACTTCCATCAAGCAAAAAAGCAATTAAAAAATGGGCGAAAAAAGGCCAGATTAAAATCCATTCACGGGTCTAGCTGGAATAGCAATCCTGTATGTTACAACGAACAATATGTCACACTAACTGTACACGGCGCTTCAACATAAACAGATTCTCATAATGATAATTACTTAGCGAAGACTAAGTTTTTTTTTCTAAATTTAAAATTTTGCATTATTTGCTAAATTTTAAGGATTATTTTGCAATCTTACGTCACGTCATTTTCAAATCTCCTTGACAACGTTCCGTAACATCACTAACTCAATGTCGGAGTGAATCAGCAATGCAGTGGTCACGCATCTGCGAGAGATTTGGGCTAGCCACTACGATCCCTTGATTTCACCACTTAATTTTTGTATAATGAAGTTTCGCCATGGATCACTTTGCGCCTTTATTTTGCTACGACACTGGCGGAATGGCATGGGCACATCACTGCAGCTTTTGCCGAAATTGTTTGCCACACGCTAGAATGAGTTTGGCAGGAGCTTGATTATAGAATTGATGATGGCAAGGTAACGCGTGGATCGCATATTCAAAATTTACAGCACGTAAGAAAAAACTTGTTCCGATTTTCATGTCGTGCGTGGTAACTATAATGACCTACGTTTCATTAAACTTGAATAATCAGTCTTTGAAATCGGGAATATAATTTTGACTTGCCCTGAAAGAAATGAACGTCTGTCAGAAACTTAATCAGAAAAAATCCCATTTTCCTCAATAATTCAGAATTACATTCGCGGTCAATACTACCACAAATCAAGGTCATAATTTTGTTTCCATGGATATGCGCCAAACACCATTCCAACATTTTCCTGGTAAAATAAAAAAATCGAAAAACAACACAAGTGGAGAGAACTTCATGTATTGATCATATCATGTAAGTAATTGATCTAATTTCCCAAGGAGCAAGGTTAAAAATAATAAACTGACAGGAAGCACTAGTGCCTATATAACAAAGACTCGCGAATAATTAATAAATCAATTGCTTTAGCACTGGTGGACTTTTAAATCAACAAAATTCTGCGAATAAATCCGGTTACATTAGAATAACATATTCTGGGCAATCAATGTGTAAAATCACACTATGAACCCTCAATAAGAAACCTAGGAAGAAGGCGAAATGAGTACGATTATGCAAAATTCAGAATTATTTTCTAGAATGAAGAAATATCTTCCGACATAGCGAATGCCGTTTGTTTTCCTAAGTATATTTGAATTTCCAAAAGTTTAATATAACGACAACGGAAATATTATTTAAAATTATGTAATTTGAACACCTTATTTAAAAATTACCAAGTTAATTTTAACGTTGATTTTGTTATAGTTATTTAAAAGTAAAAGTAAACGGTAAAGAGTGCAATTTTGTTCATAGAAATATATTTTTATTATGAATTTTATTGTTCGACTTCGGTAGTCACTAGCATTTTCCGTATCTCATTATTATTATTATTATTATTATTATTATTATTATTATTATTATTATTATTATTATTATTATTATTATTATTATTATTATTACTATTATTACTATTATTACTATTATTATTACTATTATTATTACTATTATTATTACTATTATTACTATTATTATTATTACTATTATTATTATAAGTAATTTTAACATTTTACGTGCGTTGAATTTAAAATTTTAATTGAGCTATAGACAATTTGAAATAAAAAAACAACAAAAAACTATGTAATATCTATGAAAAAGATGTCCTGGAAGTGCTGAAGCTGGGAATGAAAACTACAATAATCAGAAGGGATCAGAGCGCCTTTGAGGACGGACATGATCTCAACCCGTTTTTAAAGGCCGGCATTGTGCGGATGTACTTTAATCATGTTACGAAAGAATTGTTTAGATGCGAAGCGATATTGCTGTGCGCCATTCAACCTGATCTACCTGTTATTGAACGTATTAGAAATATTTCACTTAACACGCAGCAGAGAAGCTGTAGTTGTATTTGTCGTTCCCTAAACTGAGAAGAGACAATAAACCCAACATTGTGATTTGACATGCGAGAAACTACGCGGGTAGAGTAGCACGAACGCCACGAATTACGGTGAACTCACGCGGGTATAGTACAAAGGAATTTCAGTCCAGCTATATACATATCATCTGGAGGGTAGGAGTTTTTATTTAGTTTCAATTAAAGTTTTGTTTAGAATTTTAAAATTATTTTTATGTTAATAAATTCATTATTGGTACTGTTAGCGTTTTTAATTCAACATCAGTAAGACACACAACTCCATAGATGTATTTCATGGGAAGTAATCTCTACATTTTATAATAAACTATGTTTCAAAGACTATAAAAATAATTAACTTTTATTTCCGATATTTAAATCCTTATATAGTAATCAATCAACGTGCGTCCGTCCTTACGCCACTCAGGGATAGATTTCTCCCGATTCACCCATAGAAACAAATGGGGTGTCATTCGACGCGCACCGGTTTCCTGATGGGGAACTGATCCCTTTTTTGGCGGATCCATTCAGAAAATTTAAGGAACTTCTCTACAAACTTCTCTATAGCGTTTTTTACAACTATAATTTGTTTTGGGTGACTTACGGCACTTACAGAAGTGACCAATAGCTTATTCGATTCACTTCGACACGACAAATCGACTGGCACTATTGTCAGTCGGTTCTCTCTAGGATATTTTGACAGAATTCTAAAAAGACATACACACACACACGCACGCGCGCGTGAGAGCCGCATGTACAAAATCATCGTACTTCATTTCCCTATTGATTTTATACTTCAGGCCAGTTAACTTGTCTCGTGTTGAGGATGCAAAATAACTTCACAGGCGTTTTTGGGGACGCGATAGTCGACGAATCGGGTTGGCGACAAGCGTTTTACCGTTTCCTCGCTTGTCACAAGGGAAAATTCTGATAGACAATTATTTAAGAACTATTAGTTTACCTCAGCATAAAAATTATTGAGTATTGGAGAAGTTGTCAATGTTACCTTGTCTTAGGCGAACAGAAGATCGTTTTTCGGTCGTAATACAATTTCAGGCGATTGTGAGCGCCAAAAAACCTTTGTGCACGGAATCTACACGGCTGTAAGGTAGCCCCCGCTACCAACAGTCAAAAATCTAATTTTTTCAGCCAGGACGTGAATTACTACTACGCCTTTTTACTGACGAGGCAATCTTTTGTGAAAACGCTCGGCTGAAACATTCTCCAAAAATTGACTCTGGTGGCGTCATATTAAGAAATGCATTTGATTCCCAGAAGTGCCAACAATGCAGGTTCCAAGTATCTGGCGCAATCTCGCGAGCGTCTATGAAAGCAGTTCAACTTTTCAAAGCAGTTTGTCCTTCCAAAGAGAACGAATACGAATATATACGAAAGACGTCTTTGCCTTTCTCTCTGGAAGCCAGCCCGCGGTTTTTACACAAAAAATATTATAAGTCCAAAATGGGACGTTTAAAATGTAAGAGCATTTGTTTAGCTGTAACTGCTGAGGAGGCTAACAAGATTATCTTCCCAGCACACGAGATATTCACTACATAATAGTGAAGAAGAAAAGTTGATCCCGATTTGGTAGTTTTGTTAATCGTATATTCATTTCTTTTGATACAGATCAGATGAACACTAAGAAATTTTTTTTAGTGAAAATCACATACTGCATATGAATACTAGAAGGATAGCTGCTAGCAAATGTGACAAAGACAGTAGTATATGCAGCTACACACACATGCTTTGGTGCCATGGAAAATTGTCGAATTCAGGGACATGTACAACAGGTACCCCAATACGATAATAAGAGAACAAAATCGGTTCTAAGAAAAGTTGAACATTGTGGGAAGCCTAAACTGTGGAGTTCCTAAGTAATTAATGCTTTAGTAATCTATTGTTTCATAGTAAGTCATTATTCCGTGATGTTTCTAATTAGATGAAATACACCACATGCTTCCTTCCATACAGTTGCTTCTACAATTTGACAAAATCTCCTTTTTTTGGGGAATATCTGATGTATAAATGAAGTTTTAGCCCTTCTTCTACCGAGGGGGTAACTTGTTTACCTGAACCTGCATATTTTAATATTTTATTAATTCCTAATTCGTTATCATTTCGATATCTTGTATAGTTAAATTTTACTTAACTACCTGAAAAAATTTATTGCAAAAAGCCAGTTTTTTATCTTCTAGTCTTTTCAGCATATCCTCCAGGCTTGCTTTTGTGGTTCCTTAATATTCTTGGTTTCGTTTTCGAAATGTGATTTGAGCTTATGATTACAGCAGGACTTTGGGAGCATGTTGCTGTGGATTCATCTTCAAATTGTACTATAGTCCATGTTGTTAAAATCACCACAAATTCAGGTTAATGATCTTTTAAATCAAATAATATTACTGCACAAATGGTAAAAATGTTAACACTACTATCTAATTTTTCGTTGTGTATTCAAAGGATGCAAAACTTGGTAGTCGAATGATTAAAAGACAAAAGCATAACATTTTTGGCAGACAAATCGTTCTGAGTACCTATAGCAGTTTCTTACGATGTTAATTTAAAAAAACAACATCATGAATATGCTTACCTGGCATTCCCTCTGATGGCGAGAAATCCACAGTCAGTGCACCTAAATCATGAGCTGCCTCTAACACAAACAGTCCTTGTGCAGACGGTGGGGATAATGCCCACATTCTGATACTGCCATCTGCACTGCAAGACACTAGTAGTTGTGAATCGGGTGAGATGGCCAATCCAGACACAGCATCTGTATGACCTTCAGCTGACCTGTCACAAACCCCACACTTTTTTCAGTGGCTTCAAATTGTAGTAATCCGGTAACCTAGGCTAACTACAATTAAAAACAACACTAGGAGTCCTGGACCAAGTGAAAAAAAATGCACCCACAATTAAAGTACCAAATATATACTCTTTCATTATTTTACAGAAGAACGTCACGGAGATAACGTCCATCATTTTTTTACATCATTTCACTGATTTTTAGCACTGTCACCGACTCGATTTTGCCATTTGGAATTTTTATTACCTATATTATGGGTACTGAAACGTTTTGTCCCATGGAATCTTTTGTAAGAAAACCTGGCAATGAAACCCAGGGTATTATCACCTGCGACTCTTTATGACATTGTCTGCAAAATGTCTCGCACGTGTCATTGCTGTCTGTTTTTCAGCACCCCAAATAATGAACGGTATCAAGTGGATCAGAATCTTACTTATGGGCAAATTACTTCCGAAAAAAGTAAAACATACTCTTTTGTTAAGAAGTCCCAATTTTTTAAACAATTAGCAAAGGATGATCTTTTTCTTTTTGAAGAAAATGTTTGATTCTTTCACAAGCCATTAAATATATAAAGTTCATAGACAGCTTTCAAATTCAAATTTCTCTCAAATTAAAACCACTTTTGTTTCTGTGATGGCAAGAGGACTGTAGAGGGAGTGAAATCGTTATAAAGAGAGCACATTTCTATATTTCAGGAAAAGAAAATCATCCATTCTGGATGACAATTGTGGCAATTATAATTTAAATTTAGTTCCACTTTTTCCTTGGGGGAGGGAGGGATTTCTTTCTTGGCGAATGAGTATGTTGAAAAAATTGGGAAAATTAGAGTACACTGTTCATTTTCCCTTCGATTTGCGGCACATCTTCAGAGAAAGAACGGCATATCAGAAAATAGTATTTTTTATTCAGTAGTACAGACAACGGTTTTGATCTTTCATTACATTGTGCTTTTTGCAATTTTGATATACTGGTACGCACATACAAGTCTATTTCTATCTGGGACCATGTTCTCATCTATATAACTGTATTTCAATATCGTCGGCGCATAAGCAAAGTGACTCGTAAAAAATAGTCACTTTGCGGAAAAAATGTTTTATCCTGAGCCGAGCCGTTTATATTGCGACCAAAGACAAAACGGTTTTCTAAACATCATCTGTTGGCGAACTCTATCCAATGTTTTATTAGAACAAATATACTATTTTCTAAACACCATTCTTCACTTAACTAAAAAAAGACGATTTTTATTATCAGCCAATTCTGTTGTACATCGACAAAATCTGGATAGACCCTATGCCCAGTGGGGAGTTGTTTTAACATTACAAGAAGACAACGGGGCCACCCCCAGTCCCGCCGACCCGTTTCTTCATCAACATCTCGAGGGCGGGAAAGGAATCAAGGCGAGGGATCCGATTAAGTTGTGTTGCGCCGCAGGGAGCGCACTACTCACAGCAGCATCTCGCCGGAGTGCAGGCTCCACACGTCCACCTTCTCGTCGTCGCCGGCCGTCGCCAGGAGGTGGCCGTCGGGCGAGAGGCGCAGCGTGCGCAGGGCCCCGCCGCCGGCGCACTGCAGCGGCGAGTCGGCGCGCTCCCCCGCCTGCGCACGCGCCACGACGCGCCTCAACACGCGCTCATCGCCCGGGGAGGGCGTTCCAAATGCCACGTGGGGGCGAAGGAGAGGCGGATTCGGAAACGAATTCAGGTCGGTAGGGAACGAATCAAGGGTGGGTCAGAAATGATTTCGAAGAGGGGGTACGTAGGCCATTCAATAATTAAAGAGACAAATTGTTCTGGAGAAAACAAACAATGAGTAGGACAAGTTTGGTAATTATAGGACTCTAAGTTGGCATCACTGGGATGAGCCCTGGCCATCTGGAGGATCAGCATTGTGTTCATAACCTCAAAATTAAGTTGAAGGATGGCGAGTCCATTGAAACTTCCACATTGGTTGAACAACGTTCTGCGATTCGTTTTGTACTTGCTATAGGGGATAAACCAGCTAATATACACCCTAGAATGACTTAAGTGCATGGTGAAAGTTGTATGAACCGCGATCATTTTTACAAGTGGGTAGAGCAGTTCAAAAGTGGCCGAGGCTCAGTGACGATCAAACACCGTATTGGCCACAACAGCAGGAAAAGTCAAGTTGACTGTGTTTGGGGACGCTGTAGAAGCGTTTTTTTGTGATTAACTCGAAGAAAAATATTTTACGCTTCGAGATAACCACATTTTTGTAGCGTATAATAAACAGCCAATACTGCTTAGATATTGCTTTTGAACAAGGTGAAGGCAGTAATGAGAGAGAAACATCGTGGATCTCAGAGAGGTGTGATTCTCCAGCAAAACAACGCACGTCCTTACACTGTTCAACAAAGTCGTGAAACCGTTGATAAAATGGGTTGGGAGGTACTGCCTCATCCCCTTACAGCCCCGATTTAGCACCATCAGATTTCCATTTGTTTGGTCCAGTGAAGTAGGCATTACGCGGGAAGAAGTTACAGGACACCGAGGTTGTCAAAACATACAAGGGAAATGGATTCAAATACCAAGATAAAAAGTTCTCTGCAACCTGTATTTAAAAAAAGCTTGTAACCCGTTGGGACAAGTGCATAAATGGTGGAAATTAAAAAGGAGGAAAAGTCCTGTTTTGTAATAATAAACGTTCATTTCTCCAAGCCAATTGGTCCCTTTATTGAATGTTCCTCGTAATTTCATTTCGGTAGGGAACGAATAGGGGCAGACATTTAAAGTATCAATAAACTACAAGGGTGTGGGGGATGGTGAGGCATCCTATTGGATAGTTAAAATGCGTTTGCTATCAAAACCAATTCATTCTTTTTTTTTTAATTTGTTGCGTCCGTTTTGACGCAACGCGTCTCGAAGACCCTTACGGGTCGTTGAGCGCTTTGCGCTGTGGAGTAATCCTCCATTACTTTGCGCGCTTTTTGGAGTAATTCTCCATTATCACTTTTCTGTCTTGTCGCGTCACGTCGCAGTCAGTTGTCAAGAGGACCGCCAGGTAGCATCATTCCATTTGAGAACATTTGAGACGTTTAGAATAATAACAGCAGATCCCAACGGAAGTTGGTTTTGAGAAAAATGACTTTTTCTGTTTTGTTCACGTTCACTTTCACTCTGGACAAATTTTTGAAGTGGAATTTGAGGGTTTTCCCATATCCGAATTCATTTTATATTTCAGCATATGATTGGTATATTGTCAGGGGTTTACCGTCGTACTTATAAGTGAAAATGTGAGGTGGGTTGGGATCTGCCGTTATTATCCTGAGCTCCTCATTTTACGAGAAACAAAACAGTGAGTCTCATTCTACGAGCACATCCACTGTGATATGAAGGAAATATGTTTTGCCACATTTTAGATGAGTATGGATATTAACTATATCTCTTCGTGAGGTAGTGTATAAATTCAAAAATACAAATAAGTGAATTTTGGTAAATAAAGAATTCAGCTAGTTTTGATACAAAATGCCACCTTTCAACTATCCAATAGAATGTCTCACATACTGCACATCAATGTGGTTCTTGGAGGTATTAAACTTTACAGCAGATAATATAATGAAATTCACGTATCAATCTTTACTCGACGTACACATAAGAACCAAAATTTCTAGTTTCAAATTTTGCCACCCAAGAATATTGGTGTCATTACTCACTATTCAACATCGTATGTACACATAGTAAAAGAGTGGATTAAAGGATTCCAGAGCCCAAGAAAAATTTCCACAGAGTATATATATACTTTCTCGTCATATGTCACGAAGTTTTCACGGTCATGTTAAATCGATAACAAACGCTTCTAAGGCTATCACTCGCACGGCGAACCTGAATGTCCCAAAGTAGGGCCTCGCCATCCAAGGAGCAAGAGGCCAGCTGGGCCGAGGGGCCGGGAGCAAACTCGGCCGCCAGCACGGAGTAGCGATGGCCCTCCAGCGGGGAGCAGTCGGCCTCTACGAAACGGCTCGCTGCGTTCTCACGCACCCACAGGCGTACCATCTTATCCCTGGGAACAAAGCAGACCGTCAAAGTCAGATTCAGGTACTGCGGAGCCCCCAAGCACAAAATAACAGTCCGTCCCCCTGAAAAAAATCCTCCAGATTTACTTGAAAATAAAAGAACACAATTATAAAAATACCTTTTTGCATGACTAAAATAAGAATTATGTTGAGATTGGTGGAAAACTGGATGTCAGTCGGGACCATGTAGGATCAATCTTCATAGATATCAGGAATTAATGTTTCTTACAACAATCTAAAAAGAAAACAACAAAAAATCTACTAAAATTAGAATTGACAAATTGCGTAGAGAATTTAACATATATTACATCTTTAAATTTAAATACATTTTGAATTTCTTGTCCCGAAATGCAATACACGTTTATAGAGACAACTTAATTAACAATTATTTTACAGATACAAACTATTTATGATTAGTTTTCGAAAATTTTGTTTATGGAAAAAATCGACATCTTCAATTTTGCAGTTTTGAAACGTTAACTATTGGCAATTTTCGAAAAAAACGAAGAGGTCGCCGAAAATGGGACTAGCACCATAATTTTTAACGTCCCTGGATAATATGAGGAGGAAACGTAAAGAAAGAATTTGGAGCGGTTTTTGAGAAAATTTGCAAATGTTTTGAGGCTTCATGTAAAGTACTGTCAAAAATCACAATATCCGGATGTAACTTCCTGAGTACTGAGTTTATATCGATCGGCGAATATCAGTTTTGGAGAAAATCGGCTGAACGATTTAGGCGCTAGCGTTGACCAAAGTCAGACGGAAAGATAGACATTTTGTCGTAAATAGATTTTTCGGTATCAATGACCGCAAAACATGGGTTCTGGCCACACCACGTGTTAGAATAAGTAATTTACTAAATCTCCCAACAGGATTTATTCAAGTTTTCGTTATCAGTAACAGGCAACAAGATTTTTTCTGCCGAAAATTCGCCATTTTCCGGCGCACGATTACAATACTTTCTCTTCTTACAATCTTAGGGGTGACAAAGTAAAAAGAAAGAATAGCCGATCCGGTGGCCGAGATCGCTAACGTAGTAGTGTCATAGTCATCTCGGACAGGAGGGTCGCGGGTTCTAGTCCCGCCTCGGGCATGGTTGTATTTGTGTTCGTCCTTTCACCCCTTATCATCACCATATATTTTCATCTCCATAGTTCCCATAACGTTAACCCCAATAGTGGTCGCTAATGACCTATATGTTGATGCGACCTTAAATAACAAAAAACAATAGAAATCATTTTTATCTAAACACAACAATATCGTTATATTTGTGTTGTTCTTTCAAGATCTTAACCAGCATTAACTTCTACATCATCTCTCATATGTTACATTGTTTACTGATGTTTATGATTTTATTAGTGGTCGTACATTTTTTATCAGTGTCTTCACGATCCGTTGAAAGAAAGGAATTGAGGTTAAGTAAATACCATAGCTAAAGAAAGATTATACATACACACTTAAATTATAGAACATTCTTGCTATGACAGTATATCTGTAAGGTTTCAGTGATCCAATATGCAAAGTTATAACTCAAGAGAAAAGTAATGTGGGATAATTAATAAGATTATTGGCCTTGTTTCAAATAACTTTAATTTCAGTTCATTATTGAAGGATATTCACCCCACGATAAAACATCATTGCTGTGACTTCTTTATTTAATCCTTTTCTCACAAATTCGTATATAGCAAATCAATGAGAAAGCAGTCTTCTTTGTTGGTTATAGTTACATGTCGATGAAACAAATCAATGTCTGTGCACTCCCATAATGCAAACCTAACATGAATATGGCATTAGTCCGATTGGGACTGATGAGCTTTGTATTACAGGGCAGACCATTGATACTAATGCATAGTCAACAAAATGAATGACACGGCTTTGACACTACAGAGGAATGTAATAAAAGCGTTTGTGTTGGTTGTGACGTACTTTCCAAAGCAAACTAGCGCGAACAAACATCGCAGGGGACACGAGATCGATAAAGGCAACACGCGGATACAAAGATTTTAACATCCGCCATTGGTGCCATAACAAGAGCTGAACTATTGAGAATTCCTAAATTGACATTCACTGAATTACTGAGAATTCATAACTAGAGGTGCTACAGAATGGCAAAGACATTCTCGTGGTAAAGTTTTCAAATTTCCTTGGTGCGGACGGGCTTTACGGTGTAGCCCTATCCTCATGCCAGTTGCCATCTATCGTCTCCCAAAGTATATTTTTTGACATTTTCTCAACTTTTCGGTTTCCTAATAGTAGAACCGAAATTTACCTTCAATAATATTAGAGAAGAAAAAAATCTCGTCCAAAATAGAAAATTCCATTGAAAAATTTGAAGAATTTTTAAGAAAATGGCAATTAAAGATTATTTCAAATGGGAAATTTGAAACTCTTTTCACATGAATCTATTGAGTTTTCGAAAACCTTCAAGTCGTTTCAAGCACTTCTACTCACAAATGTAACAATGTATACAAATCGATGGAAATGTGCATATTAACGGCTTGAGACATATTTAGAAAAAATACATTTGTGTAATGTTTAAAAAACAAACAAACAAAAGAATGCACCAAAATGAACTTAACGTCATATTAAATAGTGCTATTAACACTATCCATTGGAAAGGTTTGAAGAAAAAAATTGGAGCCATTTCTGAGAAAATGGCGTTTGAGCGTTTCTGAAAATGCGGAATTTTGAGATAATTTTCACAGAAAACTGTTGAGTTTTCGAGAAAATTTAAATCGCATTATTTCAAGCACATGCACTCATAAATATAACAATGTGAATCACCTCTAATGTAAATATTACCGACATGGGAGACAAGTCAAAAAATTACATTTTTGTAATTTTTGAAAAAAAAAAAGAATAGAGCAATATGACGTTTATGTCATCGTACAGGGTGTATTTGGCACTAACCTTACCAAAATTTTAAAAAAATTGGAGCCGTTTTTGAGAAAATCTTGTTTTTGTTATTTTTTAAAATTGCAAATATTGCACGCACTATTGCACAAAACTACTAAAATTTTCAAAAATATGTACTTGATCTTGATGAAAGAACTATTTATGGACAACAAATTTCATTTTAAGAGAAACTTTCTATCTTCAATTTTATAGTTGTAGGAAGACGCCAGAAAGTTTTCTCTACTTGAAAGAACAATGGAAAGAAATATACAAAATTGCATGTAGATAATTAAGAACGATACTATCAAGATATCTAATAAAAGAGTCTAAGAATAAAGTATAGAAACCTGCTACATCTCATCCTTTCTCTCTGAGAAATGGTTCATAAAAGTTTACATACTAGAGAGTTTTTCGGCATAATCAAATTACAAATTTCACTAACATAAGTGATTAGAAATACCATTAGAAAACATTAAATGTTTAAACGGTGAAGAGTCCTGATACCGTTCTTCTCGAGCAGGACTGTACAACGCCTGCTACCGCGAGCATTCTGCACTAAAGAGCCTGGCATCTGCCCGCGAGAGCGGCGAAAGTGCAAGTAGTGGGGATAGGCACCTTTGCGGGGAAGGGAGCAGCCTGCCATTTGCACAGAGGGGTCGTCGCGACGGGCAGATTGAATGCCTGGGGGTCTAATGCAATGATTCATGCTGTGAAATTATTTACCCACTTATTTAAATGGTTAAATAAATTCTCCAGTATTTCCTGTTTCACCTGTATTACTACAATGGCCATATTTCACTGTTTGTGTCCTTCTGTGCTCTGCTATGAATCAACTTATTTTTCTTTCTTAAAAAAAAAATTGTTACTTTTTACCAGTTGAGACTCATAAACAATATTTTAAAGCAGTGGCCTCTTTTAAATGTATTTAGTATGTAATTCTAACTTACATACAATGCTTACAATTTAGTAATTGATTTTCACCAGGAATGTTATAATCTCCAAATGACAGCAAAACGGAGGAAATTGAAAGCAGTCTCTCACATTGCGATTGATATAAAAATGAAACACAGGCAATTCCATGAAGAGTAAAATTCGGCAGCACATACTTTTTGACAATTTTTGTTCATTATGAAGCTGAATAAGAGATCCCAACGAGCAAACCTCTCTTTCTATATTTTATCATGAGATTATTATGAGTCTTCTTGAATAGAACGCAATGGACTTAATGCTTTTATACGATGTAAACGATTATGAATAATGTTCGTTGATTTGAAATGAATCATGAATTTTTAATATTAAGATTTTTCAGCTTTGTTAGAACTGTCTTACTCAATTAAACATATTAAATAAAAAAAATGTATTTTCATCACCAAACAAATAATTCAGTATTACAATTTTGTGTTTGACACCACGCTAAATTTGCGAATTACATTATCAATCCTACTAGCAATTATAATACTTGGTATCCACATCAAATATGACGTCGAATTCGTTTTAGGTTCCTACTTTACATTGTAATAAATCGATAACAAACATTTCTAAAATAAAAGGCAATATTTCTTGAACTGTATATGACAGTCCGTCTTCTTGCTATTTTAATGTTCGCGCTACGGTGCGAATTGCGCATTCTCATTAGCGGTCCCCACTCCTAGAATGGGTCTCATCACACCCTTCATAGCTTACTATATTTGCACCCAAGTTGCTCTCGCGCGGCTCTCGAGGTCAATCAAATTGCAAAATATTGTGCATGCCTGTTCTAGAGCAAGCAAGTCAAGGTCGCCGACAAGGTAACTAGTCTCTGGAATTTACGGAAACTGCGTCCAGCGAAACTGCAAGAAGAGTTAAACGTACAGGTAAGGGTTGTTGTACAAGTAGGTCCGGGAAGCGGAACGTCATTAGATACCTAGCACAAGTTTTCTGGAGATTTCAGATGACAGTTATTGCCACAAAAGTGATATTAATTCCCATGTCCTCCACAACAGCAAAGAAATGTTTCATTAAACTGAAATACACCAGTTATATTTGAAATTGTCAATTGAGAGAAAAATTGAACATTCTGAATCTAAAGGATCGTGATTTCGGAATCGCGTTTCCTTAACCGTGCAAGCATTGCATTTATTTCCTACGTTCGATTAGGAGATTTAATTGACAAAGAGGTGGCTCCGGGCATCAACTGATGTCACTGCAGCGCCTCTGACCGGGAGGTCCTAGGTTCCACTCCCGACGGCGGAAGGATTTTCGACTCAAGCTTTTCAGCTAGGTCGAATTTGGTCGCTGTCTGGAGGAGAATTCTAGCGGCCGGCTGCTCTGATCGGTAGTTTTCCGTTGTTTCTGCGATCAATGCCAGGCGAATGCCGGAGCACGACCCTAACAAATGGGCCACGGACCGCGCACGATCTTTCCTGCCTCTTCCTTGTCCTTTCCTCACCCTCTACACCCACACTATCATTCACTACACTACCACACACGCCGAGAGACCGGTTAGGGTGGTGCCCCGCTAGTGGGAGATACCTGGTTGGAAAAACCTCGTTTGTCGATAGTAGGTCGGCGCCGGATCTCGCCATCCAGAGGGAATATTACCGCCACCTCCAGATGAAAAACACATGAACTACACTTACGGGACTAATGACCTCGGTAGTTGGCGCGCCCGGAATCACTAACAATCAATGAATCAATCGAGACAGTTTCGCACCGAGAGATGCGCAACGAAAAATGTGCGAAGTGAAATGTGGAAAGAGGCCGGCGAGGCTGCGTCCACACACTACAAAAAGGTAATTCGATGTCTGGAAATCCTTTTGTGCCGCAAGCAGTTAAAAAGGGTGGGAATAAGACTTATTCTAGGAGAGGGGACCACCAATGACAACGCACAATACGAACCGTAGCGAGTCAATCGAAAGAGCAAACAGGGAGAACATGACGGACTGTTACAGGCAGTTAAAGTAATATTGCCTTTTGTATTGCATTGGAAATATAGGTCGTCGATAGACGAAAATATGAAATATGAACCTAAAACGATTTAGACATATTTGATTTGGACACCAAGTATTATAATTACCTATAGGGTTGATAATGTAATTCGCCTTGCTACAGTGTAAAAAACAACAGTGTAGTGCTTAAGCACAAAAAAATTGTAAGTTTTTGTTTGATAATGACAGTAATACCCTAGTTTTTCATTAACTGTTTCATTTTTGAATAAGGTGGTTCTCCCAAAGCAAAAAAATCTTATTCTTAAAAAACCTTTATTTGTTCTGTCTTAATTTCTGACAAGAGCACATTATATATTTGTAATATCAAATCAACGAACACTATTTATTCATAAGAATTTACGACATCGTATAAAAAAGATTAGGCCCTTTGCATTCTATTTAACAAGGCCCATAATAATCTCACGATTACCCTAACATATCGTCAGAGAAGTTTTCTCGTTGGCATCTCGTTTCGCTATCATTTGGAGATAATAACATTCCTGGTGAAAAATCAATTATTCAATTGTAAATTTTTGTAAAACTTAATTCATTTCTTCTTCGATGAATGTCTATAGTTTATTAATTAACACAAACAGTTCCACTTTTTAAATTTTAGACATTCAGATGTAATTTAATAACTTTTAAACTTCGGTTTGCAACTGTCCATTTTAAAAATTAGTAGTAAAATATTTTATTACATTTTAATATAAATATATGTTAACATAAATGTAAATATATTGAATAAAATGAATGTAAATAATTTAGTATAGTTTTAATTATACCAACTTAATTTTTTAAAAGTTGCAAACCAGATGTCTGAAGATGGCTAAAAGGTGTAGCCGAAACGTTGTCATCAAAAACTACAATGTAATCACAAAATACTATATTAAATTACATCTGAAGGTGTAAAATTTAAAAAGTAGAACGTAGAACTGTTTGTGTACATTAAATTTTTGTTAGAATTAAATAATACATTTTTAAAAGTGGTCACTGCTTCAGAATATCGTTTAAGTCACAATGCGCATAAACTAGAAAAATCAAAAAGGAAAATACATCGATACAGAGACGTGCACAGAAGAACATGAACAGTAAATTATGGTTCTTGTAACTAGAAATACGGGACATTACCCATTTAAATAAGTGGGTAAATTATTTCACAGCATGGATCATTGCATTAGACGCCCAGGCATTCAATCTACGCGCCGCGTCTTCTTCGGGGTGCAATGGCAGGATGCTAACCTCCCCGCAAACTGCCTACCCACCACTAGTTGTACTTCGACCGCTAAACAGGCAGCTCTTGAGTACAGAATGCCCGCGGAAGCAGGCTGTGAGCACGCCTGGCTTAGGCTTTTAACGGCGGGCCACGTATCGCGGCTTGCTTTCTTAAGGGGCCGATTCAGTGTAAATCATCTTGACGCTGGAGCAGTTATGCTTCATGAGAGGGGTGCGGCATGCAGTACCGACAGTATCTTCGATGTGTAATATATTATAAAGTATTTCCTATGCGTGAATATATTTTTGTATTCTCTTCATAATAGTATAATGCGTACCTACAATATAAATTATATTCCATATTTGACAATCTCAGCTAGGGGTCCATTTGGACCATCTGCGACGAGACCCCTGAGAACCTAGTTACGTCACTCGATATAATTTCATACCAGAACTCCGGCAGGGCAATTTGCCACCCTATACTGACGGTAAGCGATCATTTACATCACTCCATGAAAATAATGAACGCTACAACCTGTATCTCAGGCGTGTAGTAACAGCAAGAGGTAAGGCAGAGGTCGGCAGAGCGCTTTGTGGCGCCTGACGTCAGGTTTCCACCTGTTTTCTCTTTCAACAGCTGACACACAGATAGTAGGCCCGGGACACCAACATTATTGGAGTTGCTTCATTGTAAACTTCGAAATACTTTCGTAGTAACTCATTACATTACTTTGCATTATACTACACTGCATTATTTTTCTTTATACTACGTATAAAACAAAACACTACATGCATACGTGTCATATAAGAAAATTCAATTTTTTGGTATCAGGGATATTAAAAATGCGTATTTCCATCGAATCTCCACAAATATTTTTGGGACAATTATATAACTTTCTCTACACCGAATGTTGCGGCAGATCCCATTATGAACGTAATTATTTTCAATTTCCTACTGGCCTTAGTACGATCCACTTGTGCTTAGTCCGGCGAGCGCGCCATTGGAAACGACGGGGGAGAAGGGAGCTATGACACTCGTGGCTGAAACAAAAAGAACTGTTCCGATACAATCGTCTGACGCAACAAAGAATCGCCTAATGTTGTTTTTAAGGAAACACGTAACTGACGCAGACCAACCCCAGGAAAAAAAACAGACTTAACAGTGAGATCACAACAGAAACTGAGAGCGTGGGAAACACATGACAAAACCAGGTGTACGTACCAGAAAATTACAGGGGGAACATTCGCGTGGGGACGTGCAAAAACGGAAAGTCGCAAAATCGCAAGTTAAAACTAGACGTGCTACAGATTGGCACAAACTTTCTCGTAGCAAATTTTCCTGATTTCCTTGGTGTGGACTGGCTTCAAGGACTTGCTCCATTCTCTGGCCAGCTGCCATCTATCGTCGCCCAAAGTACTTTTTTTTGGACATTTTCTCAACTTTTCGGTTCCTTAATAGTAGAAGCGAAATATTACTTTAAGAATATTACAGAAGAGTAAAACCTCGTCCTAAATGGCAATTTTCATTGAAAAATTTGGAGCTGTTTTTAAGAAAATAGGGTTTAATCGTTACTGTAAATGCAAACTTCGAAGATCTTTTCACAGGTATCTATTGAGTTTACGAAAAACTTCATTTAAAGTCACTTGAAGCATTTCTTCTCATAAATGCAATAATGTATACAAATCTATGGAAATATATATACTAACGACGCGGGAGATATTAAAAAAAATTAATTGTGTAATTTTGAAAAAAACAAAAGAATACACTAAAATGAACTTTACGTTATATTAAACAGTGCAATTAGCACTATCCTTTAGAAAAGATTGAAGAAAAAATTTGGAGCTGTTTTTGAGAAAACGGTGTTTGAGCGTTTCTGAAAATGCGGAATTCTGAGCTCATTTTCACAGAAAATTGTTTTCAAGAATTTTTATAACATTATTTAAAGCACTTGTACTCATAAATACAATAATATGAAAAAATGCCGCTAATGGTAATATTAACAACGTGAGAGAGTAAAAGAATTAAGAAGTAAAAGAATTACATTTTTGTAATTTTTGAAAAAAATAAAATAGAGCAATATGGCGTGTATGTCATCGTATAATGTACATTTGGTACTACCCCTACCACACATTTTAAGAAAAAATTTGGTGCCGCTTTTTAGAAAATCTTGTTTTTGTAATTTTTTAAAATTGCACATATTTCAGGCACTATTGCACGCAAACTACTATTTTTTTAAAAAAATGAACACGACCTTAATGAAAGAACTCATTAGGGACAACAAATTTCATTTAAAAGAAAAATTTCTGTCTACAATTTTATAGTTGTGGGAAGACGCCGAAAAAATTCAAACTTTTGCAATTTTCGAAAATTTAGAGTTAACCCTGAAAATCGGACCTATGCCCCCTATTAAGTGTATTTCCTCGTATTCTTACAAGAAATTTAAAGAAAAAAATTTGAAGCCGTTTTGAAGAAAATTCTGAACTTTGTCGCTGCAGAAGTACAATCTTTCTTTGTAGTACTGTAGTCATATAAAATTATGTTAATTCTATGGGATGATATGTACTACAACCTACACGTCAGGTTGCCTGGTTTTCCCGCTAGGTATCGATCTCGCCCAAGTGATCAATAAATCTAAATTTCTTGACAATTGAGACACTTTAATTTCTTACAGGTATTTAAAAGGTAATTTGACAAGAAAATCGAAATATAATGGTGCAAATAATTCATTTTAATGAAAACCTAATCTGAATTTTGAGGTCTAGAAAATATGTGGCAAAGCATTTGTTATTTTCGGAACAAGTTGCGCAAAGCGGTGGTTTATGGATTGGATGGTATACGATCACAACCAGCTAAATGCTCCTCCAAATGCGGTTGTCACCAGAAGAAGCTAAAAGTCTTTAAAGGACTGCATGCGGAAATTTGGAAACGCATTGCGGCACATGCAAAGCCTTTCTTAATTTATACACTGACAACAGAAACTCTTAATCTTTATAAACATTTTTAAAAAAATATGAAGGGCATTTGAAATGTATATTTGCTAGTAAGTTATGAGGAACATGAGCCTTCACTACTTGCTAGATCTCTTGGTTTTTCCTCGCTCGTGTTGAAACTATCAGAAACGCGATTGCGTAATTTCCTGGCAGAGTTAAAGCACATTGGTTCAGTTGAATCAACACGTCCCTTTCAATACCACATATTTCACCAGGATAGTCCCACTCCTTTCTGCAGATACCCCTTCGTCTGACATGCTCTTGGTTGAAGTGGCAATAATTAAACTTTTACAAGAAGCAAAATAAATTAGAAAACGTACCGCGAAAGAAGCATTTACTGTCAACTTCATCACATTTCCAGGAAACAC
The DNA here is from genome assembly GCA_011170035.1 of Teleogryllus occipitalis. Taxonomy (NCBI): domain Eukaryota; kingdom Metazoa; phylum Arthropoda; class Insecta; order Orthoptera; family Gryllidae; genus Teleogryllus; species Teleogryllus occipitalis. Next base: position 167,936 of record BLKR01014805.1, on the reverse strand, counting down.
TAAATTCCACGATTTTTTCATGGTAACCGAACTTTCCCCTGGACCCCAGCCTGGATAAAGGGTGCAGTTAGATAGATTACGCCCGTTACGTTGCACTTGCGACAGCAGATGCCGAACAAACAATTTCCATGAGGAAAGGTAGGTTCGCGGGAGGGGAGGGGCGACACTGACATTCGGCGGTGGCACTGCATTGTAAAAAAGTAGACGAAGGAGAAAATGAAGAAAGGAAAAAAATAAAAGGGGCAGACAAGGAAAGGGGGGAGCAGGCAAGGAAAGGGAGGCAGACTAGAAAGAGCGGACTCTAAACTGCCGGCCACGCGGCCGGGCGCGGCGCTCACCCGTGCGCAGAGGCGAGCATGCGGCCGCGGGGGCCGAAGGCGAGCCCGTTGACGGCGCCGGCGTCGGGCGGCTGCAGGCGCTGCAGGAGCGACGGCGCCGCGCCCACCTCGGCCTCGGCGTGCTCCAGCAGCGCGCGCTCCTGGCCGGCGCGAGCCAGGGACGGCGGCGGCAGGCGGGCGGCCGCGGGGGCCGGCGCCGGCGGCGGCCGCCGCTCGCCCAGCAGCGCCCACACGCGCACCTTCTGGTCGTAGGAGCCCGTGGCCAGCAGCGTGCCGCAGCGCGACGCCGCCACGGCGAACACGAAGCGCGTGTGGCCGCGCACCACCGACAGGCACGCGCCGCTCGTCACCTGCGCACACACAACGCAGCGCCTTCATGCACATCACGCAAGATTCCTTTTTTTTTTTTTTTTAGTTATTTAAGGTCGCATCACCATCGAGGTCATTAGCGACCATTGGAGTAAACGTTATGTAACTGTGGAGATGAAACGATATGATGGTGATAAAGGATGAAAGGGCGAACACAAATACAACCATGCCCGAGGCGGGACTCGAACCCGCGATTCTTTGGTCCGAGATCGCTACGACACTACTGCCATCTCGTCCACCGGTTCGGCATCACGGAACATTGTTAGGAGGATATTCTAAATTTTACCGGCGTACGTAGCTCAGGGTATAAACTGATGTGACTGTAGTGCCTCTCACCCGGAGGTCTTAGGGTTACAGTCCCGATGGTAGCGGGATTTTCGACACTAGCTCGATAGCTGGGTCGAGATCACCTCCTGTCTGGACAGAATTCTAGCGGTCGGCCGCTCTGTTCGGTAGTTTTCCATGATTTCAACACCAGGCGAACTTTCCTTCCCCTTCCTTGTCCTATTCTCACCCCTTACTTACACTTACAGTTCCTACACTACCACACATGACGGGAGACCAACCAGTTCCGATTAAGGTGGTACTCTCCTGACGGGAGATACCCGATTGTGAAAAACCTTTGCTAGCCGACGTGTAGGTCAGCGCTGAATCTCGCCATCGAGCGGATGAAAATTACCTCCCGCGATAAAAAGCATGACACTAATTAATTTAGCCGTTGACGCGCACGGAAACACTAATTATTCAATCGATTCTAAATCTTATGATTTGTAATGAGGGAGGGGGCAAAGGCCGCTCCACAAGAGCTCGGGAACGGCAACGCGAAGGGCAAGGCGAAGGCGAAGGCGGGAATGGGAACGCGAGATATTTGTGCTTCACAATAAATGCCAACGAGAAGAGGAATAGTGCTATGAACCTGTAGCAGCAAAAAGACAACGTAAGGAAACAGTGGCAGAAACCAAATGCACTTCTAGCTACATTGCTCTGTTCACTTTTTGATTTGCCATTCGAGAACGAAAAATAAAGCAAAATTACTACGGACTTACGGAAAATACAATTCACTAAAATGTTATGAAGAAAACAAACGACTTTAATGCACTTTAACCAAATATATCAAACAACTTTTGGGGAGAAATTTTAATTATATGTATTACAACGAATAGGAAAATACGCTATAATTTACTAAAAGGAACTCAACTCGACAATGACTAACAAAACCACCTCAGGCCGTAACCTCGTAATTCTCAATATCGCACTACACTCTCAACTCCTCTCCAGACCAGTGTCGCACGCTCCTTCAGCTGGAAATCTTCGCCGACATTTGCTGCACTGTCAGTGGTCGAGAGAGATTGCCTGTTCCCGGGCTAAGATAAATGTTGAACATCCTTTCCGTTCCCATCAAGATTCGCGTTCCCGTCATGTTGTGAACTACTGTCTGAGAGGTCCGACTTCAAGTTTTTTTACGATCCCGTTCACGTTCGCGGTCTATTGTGAAGCAGCAGTCTTTAGGGGTGACAGATCTAAAGAACTGCTTACATTTGTAGCTTTTATCTCGTAATTTCATGTGACTAAATAGGCCTTCTACCAATTTCGTAACAATTTAAATATATACGAAATATATTATTGTATAGCACATTAATTGCGCAATTTCAATTGATAATTTTGGCTATTTTCTTGTTCGCATGATTCTAACAGTTCTGGTAACTCACTAAACTTCTAACTGAAATACATTTTACGTATGTGATATACAGCCCCAAGGCAGTGGAGAATGCAGAAAACATAACGGCTATGCCCTCTAAATTCATGTTTTTGTAATTATACTCCGGGACCATGAAAATATATATATGGAAAAATCCAATGTAGACAAGAAGAATTTCATAAATGTGTCAGAACATGTTACATCGGGGTAACAGATGCGATGAAGCAAGCCGCTATCATTTTCAATGATTCGTGTTGCAGAGCTCGTCCTACAAGCAGGGGCTTTTCGGAACGTTTTCTGGTAATCGAGGGCTGCCAGAGACGTAGTTCTTAAATAAACATCCCGTTTTATCTCATTACAAATCAAAAATGACAAATAATGAACATTCTCTTCGTGTGCAATGAAATGAATAATGAAAACACTTTGAAAAGAAATTGTTTCATAATAAAATAATTGTTGTAAAGATGATAAATTATTTCGTTCATTAGAACTTTTTAACATTGCACTATATTATACTCTTTTCACAATGCAGTAAGAAAGCCCCTAAATCATAAGATCGTGCATCATATATTTCTATATTTACGTTCCCGTCCAGTTATAATTCTAAAAATTAAGAATAATTTTAACTGATGATTATTAAACAATTGATATAGCTTCTTAAATTGATTCAGAGTTCATTGATTGATTGATTGATTTTTTCGTGTTTCCGGGCGCGTCAACCGCTTCGGTCATTAGTCCCGTTAGTGTAGTGCATGTTTTTTCACGGGAGACGGCGGTGATTTTCCTCTCGCTGGATGGCGAGAACCGGCACCGACCTACCGTCGGCTAAAGCTCTACGCTCCCGACCGGTCTCCCGGAATATGTGGTAGTGTAGTGCATGTTAGTGTGAGTGTGTAAGGGGTGAGGATAGGACAAGGAAGGGGAAGGACAGATCGCGCGCGGTCCGTGGCCCGATTGGTAGGGTACTGCTCCGGCATTCGCCTGGTGTTGATCGAAGAAACCACGGAAAATTACCGATCAGAGCAGCCGGCCGCTAGAATTCTCCTCCAGACAGCGACTGAATTCGACCTAGCTTTAAAGCTAGTGTCGAAAATCCTGCCGCCGTCAGGACTCGAACCTAGGACCCCCCGGTCAGAGGCGCTGCAGTGGCATCAGTTGATGCACTGAGCTACCGCTCCCGGTTTCACAGTTCATTTAATACAAGTGTGAGTATTGTTACTAACCCTGACTGACATGCAAAAGGGGATAATAACAACGGGTTCCAGGGAGGCACGAACTACCAAGGAATAATTATAACATGGTATTTGCAAGATGAACATTTATTCTATTACACAGTATTTCAATATGATGTCGGCCCGCCACGTTTGCGTACGCAATTTTCGAGATGTGCGTAGTGGTGTAAGTGTTAAGAGCCCCCTTATGGAGTCCTGCGATATTCCTTTCCGTGCAGATTGAAGTTGTCACTGTGATTTGTTATTCAAATGTCAATGATTTGAATATTTTAATTAAAAATAACATATGTTAATAATTTAATTCAGACTTATTCTATTCTAATTTGAAGTTATTGTAAAAGTAAGGGTGCACCTTTCTTAACTGACATTAATTTTAGTTACATATTTTATAACTATTATTAAATTTCGCCAGCCGTTGACATTTTCCGTGACCATCTCACCATCGTAAGCATTAATTTTAACATACATAACGCAAAATTTCGTTTTCAATAAAAGTATTTGATTATTCTATAATACCAATAAGTTCAGGCCTGCCCGTAACCGTGACCCTAGAGCCACCGCCCACGGCAGTCGCGGCCACACAGTTTGCCACCAGGGACACTCGCAGAATTTCAAGTTCAGTTCTGGGAAGACTGGTTCGTCAAAGGGGAAAGTCGCTACCCCCGCCCGCCGTGACACGTTCGTCTAAAAGTGTTATCACAGCCTTCCAGTCAAATAACACTCAACTTCTCTCTTGGTTTCGTAATACTAATTAATGTAAGCAAAAAAATTCATAATTCTAGTCAACAAAGACATTGCCCTTGTATTGCTAGTTTCGTTCGCGGGATTTTCACCACAATCTCTTCATCTTGTTGAAAACACAGAGCGACGTTCCTCGAATCGAAACAGAAGTGACGCCATTTCGATTTCCATGCGGCGCAGCGGGCCACCAGTGGAGGAACAGGGAGAAGGATATGAGGAGAAAAAGTGGCTCTGGCGATTCGTCGGGCTTTTTCCGGGCCACGATACCCTTAACCACCCGTTGGACAGGCCTGATTTAACTAGTATCTTAATCTTAAAAGCATTTATTAGAACAAATTGCTGTTCCGAAACATACTGCATTCTAAAGCAATGCTACTGACACAATAGTATTTTTTTAAAACGACGTACGCACATGGCGGTTCTCTTGTCTAGTCCACCGAGCCCCGAGATAAGCTCTCCCCCCTGAACGTATTGTGCTCGGAGAATATATGGCAATATCAAGGACGAATATATCCAATAGTAAAAGTGCGTTCAAAATGTGTCACTAATAGCATTTCGTACGGGTTTAAATACGATACTGTTTTCGGGTAGATTAGTCATGATGATAATAGCTTCTTAGTAAAGATGATAATACCAATAGTCCACTTCTACTAAGTTTATATTTCACCAATTTCCCATGAAGCGTATTTGAATCTATCGTGAATATGTTTATTAATAACCCACTGGAAAGTAATCTATTCAATCAAAGACCTAATTGGCTTCCATGCCAGTTGAAAAATAATATATCGAAAATAGCTACACGCAACCCTTCCAGACATTCGACAGACGGGAGATAGTAGCCCACAATACTTTATTTCTAATAAATCAATAGTCAAAACACGCCAAGAATATATCTCGTGCAACCGTCGCATGACTCTTGTCTAACCACAACCGACAATTGGTACGAAGAAACAAAGAGCAGAGATTTCACCTACGCAGATAAGCAGGGCATGCCCCACATCAGCCAGCACTGGTGCCTAACGAAGTTTTTACAGCCTGACGATTTGCTGTGGCCTCAAAACACGAATTTCTCAAATGGATAAATATTACGGTAAATATGGGGGGGGGCATTTGTAAAGGACCACTTTCATGTTAGCTGCTCTGTCGCACCGATTTTTGCTCGTTCTGCGCAGCACCAGATACAATACGAACCACGTGCATGAGCATTTCGCTTGAAAAGCCAGGCCAGACGCTCGCCGCCACGCTGCATGGCAAGCGAGAAGTGCTAAGAAACATTTTGAAAATGAGAAAGGAGAAAGTGACAATTTTCAAGGGTGACCAACTAAAAATAACATTAAAGTGTAGCTGAAATTAAAGATGCAATATTAAAACTAGTGGTGCGACAGAATGGCACAGACTTTCTCATAGCAAAGTTTTATAATTTCCTTCCTGTGAACTGGCTTTAGAGTCTTGCTCCATCCTCTTGCCAGCTGCCATCTATCGCTGCCCCAAAGAACTTTTTTTTTTAATTTTCTCAATTTTACGTTTTCCTAGTAATAGAACCGAAATATTACTTCAAGAATACTAAAGAAGAGTACAACTTCGTCATATATGGCAATTTTCATTGAAAAATTTGGCGCCGTTTTTAAGAAAATGGCGTTTAAGCGTTACTGTAAATGGGAAATTGAAAGCTTTTTTTTTCACAGAAAAGTTTTGAATTTTCGAAAAACTTTCTTTAAAGTCATTTGAGGTACTTTAATTCGCAAAAGCAATAGTGTTTGCAAATGTGCATATTAACGACGTGTAAGATATTTAAAAAATACACGTGTAACTTTTGAAACAACGACAGAATACAGCAAAATGAACCGTATGTCAGTTTTAACAGTGTAATTAGCAATACCCGCTGGAAAAAAAAAATCAAGAAAAAATGTGGAGCAAATTTTCAGCAAATGGCGCTTGAGCGTTTCTGAAAATGCGGAAATTTAAGCTCACTTTAAAAAAAGTGTTGTCTTTTCGACAAACTTTATATGATATTATTTAAAGCACATGTACTCATTAACACAATAATGTGAACAAATCGCGAATTTAAATAATTTCCTAATTAATTAAATTGCTAATTTAAATAATGTGAGGCAAGTAAAAAAATACATTTTTATAATTTTTGAAAAATCAAAAGAATAAAGCAATATGGCCTTTATGTCATCTTGTAAGTGTGCATTTAGCACTATCCCTACCAATAATTTAAAGAAAAGATTTGGATCCATTTTTGAGAAAATCTTTTTTGTATTTTTTTTTAAAAATTGCAAATATTGTACGCAATATTGTGCGAAAACTACTAATAGGTTCAGAAAAAGTACACGACCTTAATGAAAAAAAAACTAATACGGACAACAAATTTCTTTTGAAAAAAATAGCTTTCTTCAATTTTGTAGCTGTAGGAAGACGCCGACAAATTCAAAATTTTGAATTTTCGAAAAAATCCTACTTATGGTTTAAGCGCTAGTGCTGTTCACAGACAGACAGCCTTTTTGAAAACAAACACTTTTTCGGTATCAGGGGACCCTAAAACGTGCATTTCCGTTAAAATCTCGAAATAGATTTTCCGCAGCATTAGATAACTTTTTCTATTCTCCGTATACGTACGTATACGAGAAAGTAAAAATGGCTTCAGATAATATTATCTGTTATTATATATACGTATACGAAAAGTAAAAAAACTTCATATAATATTATCTGTTTCAATGACTAGTAACAAAGTGATAATTTTGGTATACGGCTGGCGCAAGCCGATGTATGAAGCTCATTGGCCGGATAGGCTGCGCAATAGCTCACCCATGTCTTAGCGTTATGAGTGAACCCAAGTCACTGGTCCCGACCCACGTACATTACACATTAAGCCTAAATGATTTTTTTGGAGGCCTAAATGAATACATCGAAATTTCAATTTCGCTGTGTTAGGATGTTACTAAACCTCTGTAAAAATAAAATCAATAATTGAGGAAAAACTAATTTATTTCTGCATTGTCGGTTGTAGTGAACCTCTACTCTACTGGACCAAAAACGTTAGATTCCAGAGGTATACTATAACGGAAATAGACTATTTGCTACAGGCACCATACAAATATAAAGCGGAACCCAATCACAACTACTAAATGAATGTCATGTTGTGGCTGTATTCGTCTAAGATTATATTTCCAGATAAAAACAGATTGTAACCATGTTTCAGCTCTGCGGCATCATATGCTCGAATAAGCAAGGCAGAGTTCGCGGGTGTATTTTTTGCACACGATCCTGTAGAGCTGCGTCTAGAACGAGCCAAGGAGAGGAATATGAGAATGAGTATTTTTAGCAGAGATGGTTTGTTTGACATTCCTCACCCGACGGAACGACAAGAGTGAATTACAGGAACTGCAGTAGAGAAGCGAAAGTCGTGGGTATGTGTGGCTCGATGGTAAACATGCCAAGGTAGCAAAAGGTTCTTGAGGCAGGCTCCTCCGCAAAGTACTACTACGTACCACTGCTACATTAATATTGATGATAATGATCATAACAAAATAATAATAATAATAATAATAATAATAATAATAATAATAATAATAATAATAATAATAATAATAATAATAATAATAATAATAATTTCGAAAGTACGTCGGTTTACGAGAAAACTTTTTTCCAGAACACATTCAATGTTTTTGAATTACCATCATTACATACTGCTGGAATGTCGAAATTAATATATAAAAGCATTTCAAACTTATATTTTTTAAAGAAAATACATATGGATTTCGCGTTGCCAGTGCGTGTCATAAAATTTTACTCACGTTTTCTACATGTCTACGTAGACAATGTCATTTCTATATAGACTATTTAATATTTGACATAAACAATCTACAAAAGTTTCATTAAGTGGCAAAGTTTCATTAAGTGGCACTTCTGTATACTATTTGCATTGTTTCGATGCAGCAAGGGAATAAAAATATTTAATCACTTTAAAGACGTTTCGTCAGTCATCTTAAGAGCTAAAAATGATGGTAACACGATGCAATAATTTCTGTAGTAAAGAATTAAAAAAAATCACAATAAAAAGACTAAAACGATGAAAATTTATTTTCGTGAATGAAAGCTCAAATAAATAAACAATGAAACAGCACCGTCATATAACATACAACTTGAAAACATATAAAAATGTTATTTAATAAATACTCAAAGATAAAACAGAATTTCAGAGAAAATTATCTATAAGTATGTCAAAAATCAACGACAAATTTATAAGCACGATATATCATTGCTAATTTAATGATTTACTCATGAAACTGTGGTTGATTTTTACCTCACACACTAGGGTTTTTTGTTTTTTCTAAAATTCTGTTCTACCTTTCCGTATTTTGTAAATATCCCCATGCGTAGAAGTATTGCTCAGACATCAGATCACGAACTGCCAATCTTCCCCTCCCACCGCAAAAAATAAAGAATACCTTTGTTTCCACAGATTACGCGGTGCACGTTTTCTGCACTCGTGTAATGTAATGTAATAAGCGGACGTAGACCATGGAACTTAATGCGAAGAGGCACACCACTAGTCATAACGGCTATTATTATAGTAATAGTATTTCGATTGTTTGTTCAAATCGAGAAAATTTGCGACTCTTCCACATCTGAAATCAACGTCAAATGCGTTTTACAACACATCTAATATATCTCCACCAGGGCGGTGTATGTCAAACAATTATCGATTTTTCTTACTACTCTTTATTGGCTAATCACAAGTTGCGAGCTCATCAATCAAATGAAGCGGGAGTGCATCATGAGAGCCCGAGAAATCCTTGTTTTAGTTTCATTACAAAATGAAGTGTAATTGTCACTAATGCGATTAATCATGCCGGCGGCGCTAGCCGAATGCGTTTACTACGCTCCGTGAAGTCACGAAGGTTAAGCGCATTCGAGACTCGCGGGTTCGTGGTTGGGTGACCGGCCAGGAACCCCGGGACCTAACGTCGTCGAGCCCCTGGCCGAAGGGATAAAAGGCAATGACTGACTGCGACGTGACGAGACTTGACAAATATTAAAAAAAGTAGCACTTTAATGGAGGATCACTCCCCTGTGCTAAAAGCGCTCAACGCCCCTTAAGGGGGCTTGGAGACGCGTTGCGTCAAGGTGGAGACGCAACAAAAATTAAAAATCGTAATGATTCTTGTTTACGCCAGAATGGCAGTGTAACTATTCACAGCGTTTAACCATTATATATTTCCGATAAACCTCTTTTTTCTAGCATTCTTCAATACAATTCTAGAAGGAAGTATAATAAATAGTAACAATTAAATTGTCTTCAACAGATTGAGCAAGCCTTTGTAGGTGCTTTAATTCCCCCCACTAGGGCGTTTTAGATCCTAAAAAACGCGTTTTTCCACAATTTTTTTAAAATGGTAGAATCCGAAAAACTGGTTAGTTCTCCCACCAGGAGACCGATATCTTACCTCGACTATCGCCTCACTTGCCCGGAATGGTGGACCGAAAGAAGACTAATCGTGAGTTATGGACGGACAGATGCCCGCAGTTTACTCGATTACTAGACGAACAAAAATCTTGAGCACTAGCCATAATTATTGATCATTCGCTGATCAGAATAACAATATATTACAAGTAGTTCAGTCACCAACAGAATGAATTCGACTGGTCTAGGAGGAAAATCAAATGAATATTTTATGCATACCTTCAACTAGTGCAGCTATTTAATTTGCCCCTCCCCCTCCCAAACAACAACAACAACAACAACAACAAACAGGGCTACATGTCTACTGAGAACAGGTCAAACAAAAGCAACTGACGTGAATTGTAATCAGGAAACTATGGGGACATTTTTGTTACGTAGCCTCCTTTCTAGGTCGCTTGAATTACTCCCAGCTGCGATGGGTCCGATTAACGTAGTATAACGTAATCGCTCGATACTTTTTGAGACAGCAGTGCGGGCTGCCGACCGGCGACAGCGATCGAAGCTCGAGGTGCGTCCGGTGCAACACAAATTCAATTAGTGGTTCAACGTGTGGCGGATATTACAGGTTCAACTTGATTACATCGACTTCAAAACACGGTCGAAATAATTAACGCAGTGTACACTCTTTAGGCTCACAACGGAAATGGTACGTACGAGTTACTTATCTCAAGAGGCGAGGACGTAGATCAAGGGCCCATTTGTACAGTCTACGTAACCCACGCAGCATCAAGATGATGCTATGATAACCATGATATATACAGAAGAATATTGCACGGTATTCAATAACTAAAATGTTACTTTTGGGTCCACATTTTTTTACTAGTGGGTCCACATTTCGTAAAAACGTACACAAATATATGATGACTTGTACTTCAAATATTTTTTCTTCCAAAGGATAATTTTTCCAGAACGATATGAAACCATACCCATTCTAAAACCCGATATTAATGCCATCCTTTTCAACAATCTCACTGGCGTTTATTCTATTTGTTATATTTGAAAATCGTTTAGCAAAGGTAAAATTCAGAGTTCAAGAAAACGAGTTTTCATTACTTTTCTCTCCCAGAGTGTCACACATTTTTTACTGTTTTCAGCGTCAAATAATTAAATAAATAAAATGAAGGATGACTCAGCAACAAAACAGGCGACAGTTCCGTACGATTTCTCTATACGTTCTTACTTTAGTAAGTAAATGGACAGTAAGGCCTACTACTAAATAAAATATCGATCTATATTTCGATTCGTGTCAGGACAACCTAAGTTCCCATGAGCTCGAAACTGTCGTCCAGCATTAATCACACATTCTCCATACTCTTCACGAACCTTATCATAGTGAGGAGATAAACTTATATTTAGAACAGTTTATGAATGACGCAGGTAAATATCTTTTTCAACTGTTTGGTTTCACGAACCCTTGCGCGATTCCAATGGCTGCGTGACAGGACAGCGAAGGTAAGCGAGGGTTTGTAGTGTGAAGGTCAGCGTTTGATGTGAGTGACGTCAATGAGAGGGGTAAATGAAAGATAGAAATGATCAATAAATAAGAGATCCGTAGTGGTCACGGACTACGAACAAAATTCGAAATGGGGAAAAGACTGGAATTGCAGTCGTGCTACACTATAAGAATAACACAGAATCAATATACATTTCCCCACAATCTATTTGAAATTATACATCAAGGCAATGCCTCAACTGCTTTCGAAAGAACCAAAAAAATAACAAGCCACAGAACGGCCAACACGGTCTAAAATGTACAAATGGATGTATCAATTGCCTTTAAATATACAATTAAACTTTCCATAATAGTATTATTAGTAGTCAAACTAGTGTGCTAAAACAGCACGTACTTTCTCGCCATTAGTAATGGTTATGTAATACTATTTACACCACAATCTTTCTGAATTAACATATTTCAATCAACATTTTTTGAAAAATTCATTTGAAATCGTAGAACATTTGGTGCGAAAATCAGATTCAAGCAATACATTTTTTATTCACAACTTTAAATGAAAATATTATATGTCTGGCATTGAATTCATTGTATAAGGTATGACGTGTATTCACGAACATATGTGAGGAGTTTTTTAGCCTTACAATATTCATCATAAGCAGTATGCGAAAATAGACATTATGAAACTATGATGTAATGATTGGTATTAATATACGAGTGTGAAAATACGATATGAGCGAGGAACGAGCGAGTATCGTCAACTTCACACTAGTATATGTACATCCATTACATCGTTTCATACGGTACTTTTCTACGACTTTTATAAATTAAACTTTTACATTGAATCGTTTCGTGGCAGTTGACATGCGGGATTCAGCCAAGGTCACCTAGCGGACAGCTCCCTAACCCTACCTTCGTACGCTGCCGCAGGTGGCTGTGTTTACCAGTCCGCTTGCGAGGGTGTACTGCGCAAATCAAATAGGATCAAAGTGATCAATTACGATCCAATTTATTTTAAATAATATTCCACGAAAAATACTAATAATAAAAGAAATTAAAGCTGACAAGCATAATATAATATCAAAGGCAATTTTAATACACATAATCCAACGAAACATTACTAGAACGATTCTCAATGATTAATTGTCAATACTAGGTTTGTAAACTTCTCTGCGATTGGTCAAGAACCTGTATCATGATGAAATCTGTATCGTAATGAGTATCATTATGCAACCGGTTGCAGCCATCAAATGATAGCATAATACAATGGGAGTAGAAAAAGTAAAATAATTAAGAGTTAATAAATAATACGATACTGATACCGTTGGCAAACAAATGCAAACTGACCGAAAAATATATTATAATAATTATTATTAAACACTATGGTATTGTAATACTCTACAAATATATAAAAGAATTAGTTTATATTACCACAAACGAAAGGTAGCCTTCATTATCGACTTCTGTTATCAGTGCGATGTTGCAACAACCAACAAATACCGCTCATCTGTCGGCCCGGTGGCCGAGATCGCTAAGGCAGTAGTGTCGTAATAATCTCGGGCCGAAGGGTCGCGGGTTCGAGTCCCGCCTCGGGCATGTTTGTATTTGTGTTCGTCCTTTCACCCCTTATCATCACTATATCGTTTCATCTTCATAGTTGCCATACCGTTAACAGCAATAGTGGTCGCTAATGACCTAGATGTTGATGCGACCTTAAATAACTAATTTAAAAAAATACCGCTCATCTAATCGTTTCCACATTTAACACAATTAAAGGACACAATTTAAAATGAATATAAATATAATAAAATCAAATATGAAATAATATACAATTTCTAACTTACTAGCATCCAACTGCGTAAATTAGGAGCTGGCGGCTGAAGGCTTGCAATATTTATTTCAAATAGATATTAAATAATTTCTAAAATATTGATTTGCAACCGTATAACAAAAGCTCCAATGTAAGAAACGAACAAAGAAATATGAAATAATGGACACATTCTTACTTACGTAGCATCCAACTGCCTCAAAACATGTCTAAAAATTGCGATCACGAAGCACAGAAGTTTCAGAGCAGGCGACTAAGTTTGACTTAAAGTTTACAAGGTTAACTTAAACGATATAAACATCCTTTTTTCTGTTTCGAAAATATTACACCAGGCGGTATATGCACCACCACACAGATAGCGGATTGGATAGAGAAACAAGTGGATAGAGCCGAGAACAGAAAAACGGAAACTGTAAGAGATTCTTTATGGCGAATGCACACAATGGGAGTTCGAAGGAACGATGAGTGAGTATTGATTCAAAGCAAATCAAATGTTGAGGCCATTAGCCCCCTAATTGAAGCTCATGTTATATGGCTGAGTTCCACCGTCGCTGGGACGGGAAATCGCAAGTCTTACACGTCGGCTTACAGGTTTTTACCCCCACCCCCTACGAGGTATGATCCTCCGCGGGGCACCGCCCCTGTGGGAACTAACATTATGCTGCCGACTGGTCTCCCGACATGTGTAGTAGTATAGTGCGTGAGTGCGTCGCACGTTTGCTGGGGTACCAATTAATACGGCATTCACCTAGTATGTATCGCAGAAACCATGTAAAACTATCACTGGCAGCAAGAATTCTCCTCTAGACTGTGGTTGAATTCAACCCAGCTACGTAGAAACTGTCGAAAATAATAGCATACGCAACGATGTAACCCATGAGCGACCACCCGGGAACCTCCACCTTCCGGGACCTCACTCCGGGCGTGCACTTCCAATTCCAGACTCATGACCCGAGTAGGAGTCGCGAGCTGAAAGTGTTACTTAAGGTTCGTCCCTGTACCACTGGTGGTGGCGGCGGGGAGCTCTCACCTGCCAGACGCGCGCCGTCTTGTCCAAGGAGGCCGAGAGCAGCAGGGAGCCCGCGCGGGCGAAGCGCACCGAGGTGACGGCCGAGCCGTGGCCCAGGAGCGCGTGGTGGGGCTCGGCGGGGGCCACCTGGGCGCGCACCTCGCTCCCGCAGCCCCCGCACGCGGGGCTGCGCACGTCCCACAGGCGCACCGCGTTGTCGTTGCCGCCCGTCGCCGCCAGGTAGCGGTGGTAGAGACGCTTGCCGCCGCCGGGGCCGCTCGCCTCCGCCTCCTCCTCGGGCTCGGCTTCATACTCTGCAAGGAACGCATTTGCGATGGGATTGCCTTTTATCCCAATAGGGCACGGACTCCGCGCCGTTAGTAACTGTCCACACGACCATCCACCCAGGGATCCTCGGTGTCTCGCACTCCTGAACCTCCTTGGTTTCACGGAGCGTGATTAAGCAGTTCGGCTACCGACGCCGTCCAATTTCCAAGCGGATTCGTATCATTCGCAAAATAAACGCTCCACCAACGGAATCGTAAATAGATGACCGACAAAATGTTCCCCGTTTTCTTGTAGATATAAAGCTACATTTAAAAATAATTTAATGTTTGTTTTTTATTGCGGAACATTCAGCGCGACTAAGCTAAACTAGGTTAGACTTCCCGCCGAGCATCGCTGCATGTCTCGCTAAAACAAGGGCTCAGGGCGGTGAGGATACAGAATGGCTTCCTCTTCTGTTCCAAATTATAAAAATGAAAACTTCGCGTTTCGTCATAATATAGTGCATATCGAAAAATTACGATTTCCTTTTGTGAAGCGTAGATCACTGCGACACCGTAGGACTCAATGATGCGGCTATCTTTTCTAAATTAACTGATATCGCTAAACAGGAACTGTAGTTCATCACTGGAGTGTTTGTCAACAAAATACCTAGATATTTGTTGATCAATATAATATACAAGACGTTAGTGGAATATTTATGCGAATAAAATGAATCAACCTGTATATGTAACTTCTTTTGTTAAAAAAAGTCGCCATTGAAAGCCAATGCGGATAGTTTTTCAGAGATTCACTGACACCTCACGCATAACAGCTGAAAATTTATATTAGGATATCCCAGAACGAGAGGTGAAATGCCAGTGAACGGTGTAGCCAACATAAAAGGGGTGTACTGAAGTCTAGCCATAGAGCTAATGGTTTGTTTCTAAGCTAATGTAACAACGAACTTATAAGCCAATAGTCAGCAGCAATTTCAATAGTCGACAAAAGACGTACCTGGAGCAAACCTTACTCGGATATTACAGCTGCGTACCATATGAACGGAAGTATTGGACTGCGAGAGCAATCTGGTCAATTTTGCGAATTGTGAAAAGAAAATGCTTCTGGAGAAATTCGTACCGCTGATTTTCGCTTCATTTCAAATGGTGGTATTCAAAGGTACAGTTTTGGGTGTATGTGCTGGGCTTTGCGAAATGCTCGCGATGAAAGTCGAAAAAATGACATTTATTACAAGAAAAGTCTAAAAACGACATTAAGTGATAATTCCCTTTTTTCCTAAAAAATCGTCTACAATCAAGAATCGTTGACCTACAACATACGCCAGAGTGGCATGGGAAATAAGAATATACAGTAGACTAACGAAACGAAAACAAAAACTTCTCCACCCATGTCAGGACTCGGAAATCGAGCATAAAATTCCCGGGTCAAGATTCCTACAAAAACACAGAGAAACTCCAAAGAGCTCTGAAATGCATGGTTGGTTTTTGTACTACAAGTAATTAACAAGTCAGCAGTCTCTGCGAGACATACTATGTTCTAATGACCGAGAATGAGAGCTCGACACACCAGTTCAGAGAATATCGACTACCCCCATCTTTGCTTTCATCGCCATTACTGTCAAATTAAAGCAATCTAGATTAGACGTTAGAATACATGAAAAAAGAATAATTACCGATACACTCTACAGCAGAGACATGTTAATCCCTTAACATGCGGAAGTGAGTAATTTAAAAGGAACGAAGGTTTGAAATCGAACTATTTCTAACAATGAACATAAAACTCAGTTTCAAACACAGTACATTTGGCGGACATATGAATGTTATATACCGTGCGTCAATGTTTTTGTCATCCGTGTTTATCAGTTACCTACTGAAAAACATACCGACATCGTTGAAATAAAGTAAATCCTAAATATGTTCTAATGAATAGTAAGGGATTTGAAATTTTTTCTCAGTTTCCATCTTATACAATAATCCATAAATATTCATACGAGCATGTTTCTCTTATTTCAGATGAAGAGTGTTCCTTTCGCCGTACACTACGCCGTACTGTCAGATCCAATAGGCAGCGAGCAATTATTGTCATGACCGTGAAGGACGATACATCTATAACTAATACCAATAATAAACGTAGAAACACATAACAAACTTTAACAAATGCTTATTGATAAATTATATTGTGTTGGAACTGCAATAAGGAACTTTAACGCTAAAATGATACCCATAAAGAATACAAATGTGAAACTATTCAAATTTAACTGCGCAAATTATCTCTAATGCTGCTGCTCTAAAGACCAACAATACATCAACAGAGTATAGCCATATAAATAATGCTGACTGTTCATTATTGTATGGGTTCATTTTTTAGGTGACGTTTAGGGCTTGGGTTTTCTTATAATAGATTTTTCTTAGTGGACTGACATTTTTTATTTCATTTTATGAATTCATTTATATTTTTTGTTTAAATAATGTAAATAACGAAAATGAAATGTCCGAAAGACAAAATATAAACACGTACCAGGCAACGAGTATGAGTTTAAGTCGTAGAGCCCGCACAATGCAAAACTCCACAAGGACATGAACTCTTGGATTTGCCTAAGGTATAACTAGAGTCCCCAATCCTTCAAGTTGTAGCACTGAACAAGATTAGGGTCAAATCTCCGCGATCACCGCGAAATCTCCGCGAATGAACATAGTTTTAAAAATTACTTTATAAAAGAATTAGATAAGGATTAATTAAAAAATAATAATCGCAACTAAATCAATGGCCGACATCATTTAAACTTTGTAAGTAAACATCCAAGAGTAGAAGAAGAAAGGAAGCTGACTAAGACACAGCAGAAAGGTGGTAAGGCTAGGCCATATTTTGCCCCGAAATTGCTTATAAAAGCGTTAATAAACGATAAAATAAAAGAGGAAAAAGTAGAAGGAAGAAAAACTTCGGAATGCTTCATGATGTGAAAAATAGAAATAATAATCAGACCAAAGAAGTACAGAATCGGTGACGCTAGAGAACAGTGAACAAGGAGTGAAAGAGGAAGATGAAAAAGACGAGGAAAAAGAAAGGTTTTTAAAAGATCTCCCGCTGTAGAAGTCTGCAAACGAATTACTTAATTACTCAATTAATTAATGAAAAAACGACGGCACAGTGGACGCAACTCGATCCCAATGGACGGGCGGGCTGGTCGCTCCATGAAGAGCTCATCCCATTCGCAAGCAACAACAACCCGCAGGTTGGCGTACGCACCGACGAGCAGCTGCTGGGGCGAGACGTCGCCGGCGAGCACGCCCAGGTCGTGGGCGCTCTCGACGCGCGCCAGGGGCGTCTCCAGGGGGCCCGTGTTGCCCGACAGGGTGGAGGCGTGGCGCGGCGACGACGTCAGCGAGCGCTGCTGGCGGGACGGCGACGACGGCGACGGCTCGTCCGCCAGCGCCCACACGCGCAGCGCGCCGTTGGAGCAGCCGGACAGCAGCAGGCGGCCGTCGGGCGTGGGCGCCAGCGCGTGCACCGCCCCCTCGTGCGCCCACACGCACCTGCGCACACACATTCATTCCATGACGCTTCCGGGCGCGTCAAATGCTACGGCCATCACGCCCGTTGGGAGAGTCAATGTTTTACAGCAGAAGGTGGCGGTGTTCCTCCCCACTGAATGATACGTTAGGTTCCAACCTGTAAGTCGGCTTCCGAGGGATTTCTCCTCCAGATATCGCCCCCCTCCAGTCAGATAATGCCTCAGCTCCCGACTGGATCTCCGTGTGTGGTAGTATAGTAGTGTATGTACTCGTACGTAGGTGTGTAGGGGGGAGAGGATAGGAGAAGGTTGAAAAAGGAAAGATCGCTTGCGGTCCCTGGCCCGTTTATTTGGTTACTGCTCCGGTATTCGCCTGGTATTGATCGGAGAAACCACGGAAAACAACTGCTCAGAGCAGTCGGTGGCTTGAATTCTAACCCAGACAGTGGCTGAATTCGTCCTAGCTATGTAGCTAGTATCGAAAATCCGCCACCGCACCGTCTTGACTTGATTCCTACGACATTCCAGTCAGTCACTACAGAGACGGCGGCAATGTTGGCTCTGAATTCGCTTTGGCACAGCAGTGAAATATCCTTAAAAAGGCCCCAATGTCATTCCTGTAACCGGGGAACAATGGAGAAGGCGATCAACGGCGATCCCCTTTAGAAATTGCAAAATAATTGAAGGACATTTTTATAAATAAAAAGTACATATTCCACGACGAATTCTAGAAATTCATTACAATCATGTTCTGTTTACTTTTAAAACGACTCTATATGTATCTCTTGTGAGTTCTCTGAAAAATGCTACCGCCATGCAATATTTCAGATTATAAGTTGTACAGGGAAAATGCAACCTCAGAATTAAACTTTTCGAAAGGAAGTTTCCAACCTTGAGCAATAAAAGCACATGTAAACTTGCAAACGTCCTATAAGAAGTTTTTGTAAAAAATGAGTAAAATTTATGCATGAACATACGTCTACATTTTATTATTTGTGTGTAGTTTGTTTAAATTGTGCTACGAAGTTCAAGGCAATTGAAAAGATTTTTATGAAATGTGCTTCAAGTCGCAGCATTTCAAGCAATGAGATTTGATACACACTCCTCATTAACCTCATAAGCAGCCCCCTCAACTAAGTTAATTTTCATTTGAACCATTAGTGACCTGGTAAGAAAGGTTTCACTGTATTTTTGCCAGGTCGCTGGAACCCTTTCCCACCTCGACGAGAACGAGGCCTCTAGGCCCGTCACCACTTCTTTGGTACGTTGTACTGGCGAGGCGACCCGTAGACCCATATCGGCGAAGGGAGTCGTATTGGTGCAGGTTATTTAATTCTGGTATGGGTAGGAAGTGAGTTTTAGAAGGTGATACATGATTGGTGAGTGTTGACACTTCTAATTTTTCAAATATTTTTAATTCAGAGAATGCAGGGTATTGTTGGTGATATATGACTAGCACTTCACTTCAAATTTCGCTATTATACAAATAAGTAGAATGTAGGAGGTCCGCAACTCTAAGACGACCAAGACAATGGCTCGCGAGGATCCCGGTTTTAGCATTTAGTTGTATAGAAATATCAGTCGTGTTTCTTGGCTCTTTATCCAACGATAATCTTGTTTCCTTTTTTGAAAAATGTTTACCATCTGCTACTTCTCTAGTGATGATCTGCCCACCTTCTCCCAACCAATCCGATCGTGCCGCGAATGCAACTCAGGAGAGCGCGATTTTTGGACAAGCAATAGTTATGGAATTAAAGCTTGCAAACCAATATGGCGGATCCATTTTAAAGGCTAACTTTTACGACAAAGCAAAAACGAATATTTCTGTTTAAAAATTGCTTTTTTGTAGTTGTTTGTTTCTTGGTCTGCGAAATAAAAACAACCATGAAAAATGAAGACTTGCCTTACTATGGTAAGTGATACAAGTTTCCGTTAATGTCTCCAGAATTATTAAATAAATTGAAAAATAGTATGAACCTGATATCAGTTAACATTAGTAGATGCTAAATTACGTTACAATTGCTGAATGAATGTTTCATCGAAAACCATTAAGATTTTATATCGAAAATCCGCATTTCTTGTTCAAATCTGCTCCAAAACATAACTTTAATTCGAAATGGAGGGTCTTATACTGTACTGAAATTTCAAGCTACTGTTTCATATATTACCTATTCAGCAGTGTGTAGAGGTCAGGGAGGATGCTAATTAGCCTTGGCCAGGAATCGTATCAACAGGCCTAATGTATTTCACACTCATCCACGTGTTTTTTCTTCCTGTGTCTTTCCTTTACCTACGTTCACCTACACTTCTTGTAGAATCTACGGCACAAGGACTATGTGCAGACTCAGATCAGGAAGCGAGTTGCCTGATAACGTGTCCCACTACGCGTAGCAATATGTTAGGGAAAACATCCTTTTTTGTTTTAGTTTCTTCCCCCTCCTTAAGGTCCCGACCGAAACCATGTTCCTAAATTGCATTTATATTTCGGTCAAGGATGTTTCCTATTTTGTTTTAGATACTCGTACATGTGTGACTTCTACATCATATACGATCATTTATTACATACATAACAAGGTTGAAATCGTACATTTGTAAGGGGACTTACAAATAGAGCTAACATGACAAATGAGGGTTACACTAACTGTGGGAGTAATGAATAACTATACACACATGTGGGTTCTGACCGTTCCCATACATGGTCTCTGACTGGCATCTTGAAAATAGGCTCGGTGTCCGATGCAACTGAGTCCATAAACATTCCCATATTTTCCAACCCCTATTTTTTCTACATCTTTGATTCGAACATTTCAAAAAGTGGAAATCATAAATGAAGTATTGTGTACCTGGCAGGGACGAGTTAATGTATTTCCATCTGGAAACATCCAACTCTTTAGAGAGGAGAGACGATTCTCGGCATCCAAATCTGAGATAAGGCACGTTCTATAGTTTCTTTAACTACGTATTTTTGCACTTCGTATTTTTGCACATCGTAGGCTTTCACGGCCGGAGTCAATAACAGAGTGTTTCCGGGCGGGTAGACCGTGAGTCCAGTTGGCGTTCAAGGGCCAAGTTAAGTTAGCTGGCCCTTGAACGCCAACTGAACTCACGGTCTACCAGCCCGGATACACACTTTATTTTCACACTTGTTTTAACCACTGACGTCTCTGAAAACGAGTAAATGAACCTCTACTGTTCTTGGAGTTCAGCAATCTGCTGCGAACGAGCCTGCGTCATATTGTACCTGGCCTTAATGACACTGTAGAAGAGGGAGAGCGAGCTTCCAATGATGACCACATAGTCCCGCGTGCAACCGGAGCTCGCCGTTTGAGGAAGCGCGCAGGGAAGCCCCGGCCGATCGTCCGCCAGCGCATCGCGCTGACTCACCTTCTGCGGGAGGGCGTGAGTAATTATTTTGAGCGAGTAAGCTCATTAGTCCCGTAATTGTAGTAAATGCTATATCCCAGGTGGCGGCGGCGTTCCTTCCCCGCTGTATCGTGAGATCCGGCACCGACCTTCACGATGGCTCGTGGGGTTTTCCTCCAGGTGTCTCCCTCCAGCTAGGCATCGCTCCAGCCGGGACAAGCTCCAACCTCCCGACATGTGTGATAGTGCAGTGTTCGTAGGTGTGTGAATGTGTGTGTGTGTGTGTGTGTGTGTGTGTGTGTGTGTGTTGTGGTGTGGTGAGCCACCATTACGACATCACATATATACAGGCGACTCCCAAACAACAATGTGAACATTCGGGAGCGACCTGTAAAAGCGCTGTCGAATGTAAGGAAAGGCGGCATATATACGGGTCCAGCGGAGGATTAGGGGGAGGCAGTACTGACGAGTGTTTCATAGTTTCACCGAACACGAAGAAGCAGCCGCCCGTCGAGAATGACGTCACCGATCCCAAGCCCCGCCGCCGTCGCTCAAGGGAGTACGTCTGGTCCATGGTGTGATGCGGTAAAGAGGCCGCCGTCAGTAAGAAGCCACACTCCTCTGTCTCTTTCGTCTGTCTGTACCCTCACCTTACCCTCTCTCGCTTTCCTTTTAGCTTTCTCGCTCTTGCTCTCTCTCTCTCTCTTTTATTATGAGATAAAGAGTTCGAACTCTTAGTGATCTTTCACTACCGTAAGCTCCTCCTCTCTCCAATCGCAAGATCTCATTTACTACAGTAATCGAAAATGATGCATTTCCCTGGAAAGTCCGCCGGAGCGACCAGATTCAAGGGAGCTTATCACAGTGTGCAAGTGAAGAAGATAGACCACGGCTGAGGAAGGAAATATCGGGCGCGGTCCGTGACCCGCTAGCCCGGCTACTGCTCCGACATTCGGGTGTTATTGCTCTAAGAAAGCACGGACAACTACATATTAGAACGATAGACAACAGAAAAGAATTCTGCTCGAGCCAGTGGTTAAATCCATACCAGGAACGGAGGTATAAATGATTTTCCTAAGGATGAGTCAAAGTGACAGCTAGTGCTGGCAACATAACTGAAGGTTCTGTGGTCGTTGTGCCCTCGAGCCCATTAGACTCCTTTCCTGCATTCGTTCGTTTGCAGTTGGCTAACTTGTAAATGGCTTCGACGCTTCCTTTTGTGATGTCTTCGTCCGACGAAAATATAGTGCGCTTTGAGAAATATTTGAAATTAGGAAGTGCAGTGTTATGTGCTCTTCTGTGTAAATTCTTTTTTTCTATTAACATCACATTGAATTTACTTTTTGTGTGATAAATATTATGTTTATTTTAAAACCGAGATGCGTACTGGTTAACGTGTTTCCGTCTATTGTGCTGTTGTGTGGCGAGCTGTGATTGAGAGATTTCTATTTACATTCATGGCAGTTTTCTTTTACTGATTGTGAGAACATGTTAAGAGATTTTCCACATACGTAATTAAATTTAAATATTTCTCGGACTCGCGTACGTGCATATACCTCACCGAAACTCTTAGGTTTCTGCATAGGGATGTTTTCACAGGAGCCATTAGCACTTTACGAAGCGGCGTGGCTGAACAGCTGTCGCGGCGGAAGGATACTTCGCTGAATTACATGTGATGTTCACTTGTTACGCGAACTGTCACTTTGGCTCATCCTTAGGAAAATCCTTCTCCAGAATGGAACACTCGCCAACGCCGGGCCTCGCCCCCCCAGGCGCTGGCGGTGAAGGAAAGCGCGGGGGCGACGGCGCGGGCGGCCGCTGGGCTGACTCACCTGGCGAGCGTGCGGCGCAGCAGGTTCCACACGCGGACGGCGCCGTCGTCGCCGGCGGTGAGCACGGCGCTGCTGTCGGGCGCGAAGCGGCACACGCGCACGGCGCCGGCCGTCGCCGGCACGAACGTGTGGATGCGCCCGCCCGTCTGCGCAAACCCACCACTCACCACTCACCCACTCACATTTATTCACTTCACGTTCAAATCAGGTAAAAACTAGGTGGAGAACTGCAATCTGTGTACAAGGTTTCTTGAGTTCTGGGATCTCGGTCCTAACTCGTATACATTCCAAGTTGCATTATGAATAAAGGTAGCAACCATCGTTTTCGGGAAGAATTGTTATGAAAATTTTCGTTCCCGTGGGATAAAAAGTATTTGCACAGGTAAATCAGGTACTGATTTTCACTATTATCCCTAGTGCTCTATGTGGAGGAATCGACTTTCTGCCGCAAGAAAATGGAGAACGATTATTTGAATATCACCACAGAGCTCAAGAAAACATGCACGGATAGTGAAGCTACATTATAGAGCCCCCTACAGGTTAGTGCGAAAAAGTATAGGCCCCCGCTGTCGTTAGGGCCGCCGTATCATTTTTCACAAAAACATTGTTATGTAAAACATATAAAATAATTTTAACTATCTATTTACACACGCTACAAATATCTGAAAATGTATTCACATTTTAAATCAAAGATTATGAATTGAATATTTGCGACTTGAAAATGTAGATGAAATGTTTTAAAATTACATTTATATGTTGCTAAATGTTTTATTTATTATTCTAATAATATTTCTTAAAATTGAGCAAGTTATTGTTTTAATTTCATATTAATTTTCATTAATTATGTTCAATATTTCAACATTACGTGCGGATCACATTGTTTGGTCTTCCTTAGGGCCCCTTAAATTATTAATCCGATCGAGCCTGCGCGTACCAGTCTATAAATTGCCTGCGATTTGGCAATTTTTTTTACAAGGGCGACCGGATTGACAACATGAGTGAAACTGAGAGACTTTGCTTACTCAAGTACAATCTGAATATACATTAAGAATGCTCCATGGACATTTTCCTTTCCCAATTTCATAGGATTGGATCCCTTGCTTTGTACATTTCAACAGAAACGTCATACGAACAGAAAGTCATACGCACTATCAGTGCATGCATTATCTCCCTGACAAGCTCATAGCAATACTTTTCCAGCAGGGAACATCACACTCAAGTGGGACGATCCCTGACATCCCACACTCCTCATCAATTCGCATTCCATGGAGGTTCCATAAGTCATTTACCTCTGAAGAAATATGTTTAGAATATAGTTTGTTCTTTTTTTACTAAAAAAAATCATAAAGAGAATTCACAACACAAAGAAAAAAAATTGTCGATGGCACAGGAACTTTACTATGCAGTAAGCAACTTTGCAGAGTAAAAAATCTATAACAGTAAAACTTACGTAACAAGATGGAAATTGCCAGATACTTAAAAAAAATTCTAACAGACTGACAAAACGTTCAATTGAAAATATTTTCAATATCATTTCGCCAATGAAAATAAGGCATTTCAGTAGAATGCCATTGCAACAAACATAGTAAGGAAAAGGGTCTTCTGAAAAATGCATGGCAATTACATGCGCATTATTTCATAAGGTATGCAATTGAGTCCAGGCATGCAATATAGCCCCCCCCCCCCAGGCAGTGGCGTAGCCTGATTTTTGGTTCAGGTTATGTGACGCGAGAAATGATAAAATTATGTAGAACTCTTTAAATATTCCCCATTCACCAGTGTACGAGTACTTACTATGTGTCTTGGGAGCCTTGTAAATATTTAAAACTGCATAACTATTGAAATTTCACACTTTTTTCGTTTGAGAATAGAAGCCCAGCAAAACAGTTTTTAAGAACCTTACATCCACGATTCTTGCTCATAAATTTTGTTATTAAAATGACTGCCATTTTTTAAATTCCGTAATGATTCTGAGAGTTAGATATTTGGGTCTGCTTTAATTATATTTTCTTTTCCAAAGAATGTTAGTCTGTATAGGCCTACTTCTTGCTTTCAATTTGTTCACGGCACAACAATACGATTCCAGAATTATATAGTTACACACTGATCGCGTTGCGCTCGCCATTCCACGTCAAAGATGCACATACCCTGCAGTGGAGAAGATGAAGGGTAAACAGTGAGCCTAAGAATACCCAAATTATTTTCCAACAAAATCTGTCCTTAGGAGTGCCATTTTTTCAATATTTTTTTAAAGTGAATCGTTAAAGAAGAATAAACGTTTTCGACTCCATTTTCTCCGCTTACGCACGAGGGAATTAGCTACGCCGGGAGCTGAGCGGGGAGCCTGCCAGTGGATAGACTCCGGCTGGCCCTGCCGCACAAGAGGGCGCGCGCACTCTCCTCTCTGGCGTTCAATGGGCAGAGAGTCTAGACTCTCAGCATGCACAGACTTATTCCGCGATGCACGTCCGCGTCCCCGCCAGACAAATTCACCTTATTATCTGACGTTGTGGGAAAGTAGAATGAGTTGTTTGTGAGTCGTTTGTGTGATTTTCGTTCTTTTCTTTATGAAACGATTAAAGAGGCTAAAGATTTAGTGTTGTCCCACTGACTAAGGGTCAGTGGAATCCAGGAATGTCCCACTGACTAAGGGCCACTCCCATAATTTCTAAACGGTTCACGATTTCGAAATGCAGTTTTCCCTCAACAATGCGGAATTACGAGGCTAGTAATATGCCGTAGAGACAGAAATAGTAGAGATACGTAGTAATATGCCGTGTTAGATATGAAGAGACTTGAAATCTGCATCAAAGCAGACACGGCCAGGAATGAAATTTCAGGATCAGAATTATTTGAAAGATTCAAAATTGTTTCTTTTAAAATTATTGATACAGTATTGTGCATCTGATTCACAGCACAGGAAAGGCGGCATTTTAGAGTGAGTCGTTCATCCTCGTGAAGAATCGAATCCTCAACGGCCCCATGTTTGAAATATGAATGGAACAAAATGTAATATAAAAAGAAAATAACAAATGGACAATTTACAATTTAAAATAAAAATCGCTGACATTGTCAGTGTATGTAACACATCACCAACATCCATGGACGCTACGCCCCTGTTCCAAGAGATAGCGTCATAAACAAAGCACTCCATTTAGAGTTGGATGGCTAGTTATTGATTTTATTAAAAATTATAAAAAGTTCAAATGAATATCACACAAAACTCGTGCCTGATGGGTTGATTGATTGTTGGCGATTCCTGGCGCGTCAACTACCGAGGTCATTAGTCCCGTACGTGTAGTGCGTATTTTTTCATCGGGAGGTAGCGGTGATCTTCCCCCACTGGATGGAGAGATTCGGCGCCGATCTACGGTCCACTGGCGAGGGTTTCCCCAAACAGGTATCTCCCACCAGCGGGGCGCCGCCCCAGCCGGGGGAAGTTCTAAGTCCCCGACCGGTCTGCCGGCATGTGTGGTAGTGTAGTGCATGTTAGTGTGTGTGTGTGTGTATGTGTGTGTGTGTGTGTGTGTGTGCGCGTAGGGTGAGAATAGGACAAGATCGCGCACGGTTCTAGGCCCGTTTGCTAGGGTACTGCTCCAGCACTCGCTTGGTGTTGATCGGAGAAACCACTGAAAACTACCGATCAGAGCAGCCGGCCGCTACAATTCTCTTCCAGACAGCGACTGAATTCGACTTAGCTGAAAAGTTAGTGTCGAAAATCCTACCTCCGTCGGGACTCGAACCTAGAACCTCCCGATCAGACACTGCAGTGACATCAGTTGATGCACTGAGCCACCGACCCCGATCTTTCACTGAAGGGAAAAAACTGATAAGTTATTTGAATTCAGTAAGAAAAATACTTCTTAGGATCTATTTTCATTTTTGTGAAAGAAAAAAAGTTTAGTTTTGTAGACCAGTGAAATATGTGCTTATTAATAGCGTGTGAGGTATTTAAAAAAATTAAATTCGGGAATTAAAAAAAAAGAATGCAGAAAAATGAACTTTACGTCATATTAAACAGTGCAATCAGTACTTATCTATTGAAAAAAATTGGAGCAATTTTTTGAGAAAATGGCAATCGAGTATTTCTGAAAATGCGAAATTTTGAGCTCATTTTCAACAGAAAACTGTCGAGATTTCGAGAAACTTTATCTGACATTATTTAAAGCACATGTACACATTAATACAAAAATGTAAACAAATTGCCGGTAATGACGACGTTAGTGAAGTCAAAAAATTTCATTTTTATACATTTTGAAAACAAATACTGCAATATGGCGTTTGTGTCATCGTATAGGGTTTATTTGGCATTACCCCTACGAAAAATGTAAAGAAAACATTTGGAGTCGTTTTTGAGAAAATCTTGTTTCGTTAATTCTTAAATTTGCAAATATTGCACGCACTATTGACACGAAATCTACTAAAATTGTCAAACAATATCTACATGGCCTTAATGAAAGACTTGATTATGAACAACAAATTTCATTTGAAGGAAAAATCTCTATCTTCAATTTTATAGTTGTAGGAAGACGCCGAAAAAATTCAAACTACTGAAATTTTCGAAAATTCAGTGTTAACAGTCAAAACTGGACCAATGCCACCTTTGTAAGTATCTTTTCCTTTATTCTTACAAGAAATTTACAGACGAAATTTGGAGCCGTTTTTGAGAAAATTTTGAAAATACCCGGGGGACTTCATGTAAAGTACCTCCAAATTTTGAAGAATGTTTTCATGTTTATGACCTTTAAAGCACATGTACTCATAAGTACTATAACGTGAAGAAATCGCATCTAATGTAAATATTACGGTCAAAAAAATACATTTTTGTATTTTCTGAAAGAAGGATAAAGTAATATGGCGTTTATGTCATCGTATGGTGTTCGTTTAGCACTAACCCTTCCAAAAATTTAAAGAGAAAATTTGGAGCCGTATTTGAGAAAATCTTGTTTTCGTGATTTTTTAAAATTGAAAATATTGCACGCACTATTGCATGAAAATTTCTAATATTTTCAAAAAAATCTACATGACCTTTATGAAAGAATATTTATGTACAACAAATTCCATTTGAAGTAAAAAATCTATCTTCATTTTTTAAGTTGTAGGAAGACGCCAAAAATTTTTAACTTTTGCAATTTCCGAAAATTAACAGCGAACGAAATCGCACCTATGCCACCTTTATAAATATATTTTACTATATCCCTACAAGAATTTTAAAGACAAAATTTGGAGCCGTTTTTGAGAAAATTTTGGAAATGTCTGGGGGTCTTCATGTAATGTACCCCCAAATTTTAAAGAATGTTTTTCAAAATTTAAAATCTTCAACTAGAGCCGAAGGGACGGGGGTTTCTTCAATTTTGAAGAAAATCTACGCATGGTTTAGGCGCTAGTAGTGTTCACAGACGGACGTACATTTTGGAGGAAAAAAACAACCAAAAAACGAATCTTGATATCGATTTTCCGTAGCATTACATAACTTTCTCTATACTACGTATATTACTGCATATATACGTACGGATACGAGGATATATATACACACACACAAACACATACGTGCCCCGGCTACCCGAGCTCGCACACGTGTCTTAGCGTCCTCGAGATGGCAAAAAAACAAAACAAACCAAGAAACATCTATATTGCATTAATATAGAAGCAACGAACTATGCGGGAATTCTCCAATGAAAATGGAGAATTTGTTTCGGTCAAAGAATTCTAAAAACCTGTAACTACCTTTTAATTTTGCGATTACTATTATTAACGGTTTTTCTCCTTTTCTTTCCTTGAATGAGGAATATCAAGGTCAACACTTATTAAAATCTTAAGGATTTGTAACTCCCTATTCCGTACCCAAATAATATTACACACATTCGTTGAATTAATGTAGACACCTACGTCTACACGAATTCAGTTCATTCACTCCGACCGGAATATTTAATGACGTTCAATTCCGCGGGGTATTTCGGGCAAGTTGCGAGTCTGAATCAACGAGCACGTCGCGTGTAGGCAATTGTTTTTCGATAACAAGTCTAAATAAAGTTCAAATCGTTATTGAGGCACATAAAGACCGACCATCTGCTCTCGTGATCTACATTGCACGTAATATCGAGCGAATAACGACACTTCATGGACATTGAGTAGCGTCCTTTTGCCCTCCAGGCCGGCGTTCTGGTGTTGCAAGAAGCGCGTCGCGCGAGCGCCGCTTGGCGAAGGAAGGAAATCAGGTGACCAGGAAACAGTTTTACATCAAGCGGTAGCTTACGTAGCGTGTGAGCGTGGACTCTGAAATATCTTTCCACGTTCTTTGTTGAAATGCGAAAGCAAAGTTTGTAAGGGGAATCCTTTTGCAAGAAAAGGATGGGTAAATGCAGGATATGAAATGCCGATTATGCGACGGATTTCTAACTACCAACTTTTGAAGATAATTTGCACGGTAGTTGAAACAACCTATTTCATTAGTTTATTCATTATTATCATTTTTGAGACAATAAAATCGAAACATTTTCTGCGACGAAAATTATATAATTGGAAGCCTAAAATACCTGTCAAATTCAACGTTCTATATCTTACTCAATAATCCTGCAATAAAAAGCAAATAAAAAAACGGCAAATTATAGGTGACATGTCTATTTAGTTTAACAAATACTTGTTTATTCTTATTCATTCCATGGTGTTATATATTCATAGATTAGACATCAATTAATGCTTCTATTGTGTTTCTGGCAATGAAGACCTTTCGTATATTGGATTAATATGAATTATATAACATTTTCCCTTTTCTGTCGTTAATCCCTAAGCCATGATGACTATATAAGGATCTCAGAACGACGATATTTTTTTAATATCTTTTTTTTAATAATATTAATCCACAACCCATAGTTTTCTAAATTTTATAAGAGTGAGATTTAAGTTTTTGATTTGAATACGTCCATGGGTAACAATCTACCCAGAAAAACTTTTTTCTTCTTTTACTGACTCCTTGGCATACCTTTCTCTACTTTAATACTGTTCAACCGAGAGAACATCTGTGTACACTACACAAACATAGACCGATATCTGTGTACTAATATATGATTATGTCAAAGCTCGAAAATAATCTGAAACCGTTCGTTTCCACATTTTGTTTTTTTAGCATTTTCACCGCAGAAGATGGCGAAAAATATTGATGACTCTCTAAACTGAAATTGTTGAGGCGGTGAATGTTTTGAGAACATGATTCTAAAAATTAGACATCAAATTCTAAAATTGCACAAATTGCATTGATGATGTATCGGTACTGCCAAAAAATGAGGATTAATATATTTAATCTTTAAAAACTGATTATCGGATAATCGAATCGTTTTGTTTAACGACAAAAATCGATTTATTTAACGACAAAAATCGTTTACAACGGTAGGTGACGTTCTTGCTGGGTCAGATTTTCTTCCTCCTCAAAATGGAATCAATTTCTATCTGGCCATATGGAACGCCCCTTCTGCAGCAGTTCTGCTGAAGGTTTTCGACCATTCACACTATAATCTGGATCTCGGTCCCACAGATTTCCGTATTTTCTTATACCTCACGAAATTCCTGTCCGGTAAGAATTACGCGCGTCACAATGACGCTGAGATGTAGGTGGCTGTCAAACATTGGTACATACCCTAGGCAGACTTCTACTAGATATAAATGTTGATATCACGGCAAGACAAATGTCTCCGTTTTAGTGGTGTTTCTGTGAAAAAATTGGCGCAACGTGTGCTGTATCTGCTACAACAAAGTTTTCCCATGAAATTGTTTTCTTTTTGTTGATGACCTACGGAAACTTACTTTCTGGATGCGCCTCGTAGGATATTCTCTTTTACTTCATATTTTTATTTTCACACTGATAGACGGGGTCGTTTCCTTGGGGTCCGTTATTTTTGTTTTTTGGGGGTAAAATAAGTGTGTGTGTGTGTGTGGGGGGGGATCCAAATCTTTTCTGATGCGATAAGAGGGACGTAGAAAATGAAACCAAAACTGTCCAAATATTTAAAAATCTATACGTTTTTACAATTTCAAGATAAAACAGCAAATAATGATTCATTTTAAAGTGGATTTAATTTCGTACAATTCTAGAGTGAGGGTACTGCTATTAAACGTAAGTGCTAAGGTGCTAGAAGTCGAAAAACGTGAGGCAATAAAGCACTTTTTGAAACTTTTCTATTTTCGCCAGCAAAAACTCGAAAGCTATTGGGAATAGGAAAGAACACAAAGAATCTCGTAGGCAATTTTGTTCACTTTCATTTTTAATGAAATTTCTTCGCTCCGATTTCGCGAAAAATCGAACAGTTTTTACTTCTGTGTTTGGAGTGGTTAAGGTGTAAACATTTCAACAAGTCCACGGACCTGCGATACGTGTGAGGTACACAAGGGCATGTTTTAAAATTTTTTTCTTTGCGCACCTAATTTGTGGTGTCTGAAGGTTATCTTATCAGAGGCAGTTGAGGTTAGTGATGGTACAGCTAATCTCTTATCGCAGGCACGATCTTCAGCGGCTTGCCCGCTTGGCAATTGGGTTGGGGCATCGTTTTAGAGGTGGAATATTGGCAGAATGTAGTCCGTATCTCCACTACACATAACTCGCTAAGGAAAGTCGATGGATTTGTAGCTTTTATAAGAAACCATCGACACATTTACAAGAACGTAAGTGTGTTAATTTTGGAGTGTCAATACTAAGTCATAAAGATTTAGAACGAAAAAATAGTTCGCAGATAATAGCGTTGGGGAAATGCAAACGCACATGCAACCCACAACACAATACGCTAAAGTGTGTGTATTTGTACAATGTGTACAAATACAATGTATACATCGTACAAATTTGTACAATGTGTACAAATACGCACTCTTTAGCATTTTGCATAACTCAGAAACGATGCAAGCTAAATCCTCTCAGTTGGGTTTCCCCTAAAGGGACGCGACAAAACTCGTGTTCCTTGGGCACGGGTTCTCATCCTGTAATCTACAAAACGAGACCTTTTTGAGTTCTATTGCATTTTCAGCAAGTTCCTTCACTCCATAGCACTAGTCAAAAATTTGATTCCAGTTTAAAGCTATTTTCTCTTTTAAAATAATGATTTAAATTGTGTGAATTTTTGGAGGTAGTCATTTTTTTGCAAAGAATCTTTTTTATCCTCCTACAGTAATACATTCTAGGAATTCCCCTAATCAGAATTTCTCATATTTAATAGGGCCACTGCAGAACCCGACGCATTAAGGTTTAGAAAAGCATTTCAAAGATTTTTTTTAAAATTACAAATCTGAAATTTCCAACTTAATTTCCTGTTTAACAGGGAACATGCGGCGAACATTTAATAAACATGCAGGGAACATCTGGGAAACGTGCGGGGAACAACGGGAAAATAAGCGGAGAACAGTGGGAAACATGGAATATTTAGGGAAGACGAGGAGCAACCTGGAGAGAACTTGCGGGAACATGTTGGGGAGGGGGGGGGGAGAATTATAGAAATTATATATTATTTATAGAAACATGTGGCGGGGGGACGTGCACGGAAACATGCGGAAGCATAAGTTAGCCCCCCTCCTGAGTTATGTTTCTTAAGCTAACTTTTTCCCCCTCTTTCTTCCGAAGGTTATTTCCAGCTATCAGGGGATGCCGATTTCGGGTATCCACGCTGGATACCCATTATGTCCCTCATGAGGAGAGACAGTAATCTTTTACACTAGACACACCTGCGGTCTCCCCGACCCTTCAGACCGAGGCGCTGAATCGGCACTCCCTAGCCACCTCGGCCATCGAGGTCGGCATTACACTTATTAGTGTTGTGAAAATTTAGCTCATCAAGAATCACCCATTCCTAAGCAAGGGTAGTCAGACACGAACAAGAGCAAGAAATTACGCACAGTACAGGGTCTACAAATGCTAACACATTTCAGAGGCTGGTCATTCTATATTGGGTTCCAGAATGAAGATATTTTCACTTTTAAAACAGTATAGAATTGGTCGCTAATGACCAAGGCATTGAAAAGCGACCTTAAATAAACAAATAAAGTACAGAACGTTCCTATGGGTCCAACTAGTTTTATTTAATTGAGTTGATTAATGTGGAGATGGGTAGATGAATGATGGGATCCATACACAATGGAAGAGAAAAAGAGTGAGGATCACACAAAATTCAGCACCTAGTCAATTTGAATAATGATGTATATAACAAACCCTGATTATATTTGATATAAGATGAAATGATTATATTATATTTGATTTAAGTAGACCAATATTTTTTGTAAAATTTAAAACCATATTTCTTCAGTACTTATATTGATTTTCTCTCCATAATACCAGAGAAAAGGTAGAATTCTTGAAGTTGGGAACTGCAGGAGCACCCAATACTAAATGTCATATACATTATATCAAAGAAATTGTAATGTTATAGTTCTGATCTTTTATAACTCTGTACTTCATGGTCTAAGTCATGTTATGAAGATCCTATTAAAGAAATTTTAAAAGCTTTCCTGATCTACTAAAAAAAAGAATGGCAATGAAAACAATAAAATTCTAAAAAAGAGGAACTGTTATAAGGGACGAAAAAATTTCTTTAAATATTAAAGGGTTGGTTGAATTACCACATGAGTGTGTATTACAGGATCTGAATATTTTTTCAGTATGAAGCTTGTACAGAATGGATTATAACATGGGCAACTTATCTATACCTATCATAAAAATAAATCATGTTACTGACTTCAGATTATAACATCAATATTAGAAAGAAGTATGAAGCACTTACTCCATTACTAATATTGATAGGAATTTCCACAGTATTGAAATGGAGGAATTGAATGAGCAGGAATCACTTCATTGATCATTCTGTAGTAGCAATGGCATATATTTACATAAAGTTTATTGTAATAGTCACTATCACCCTGCAAAATATTTGACCAAAGTAAAATATTTTGGAAATGTTACACAACACCAAATTTTTAAAAAACCAAAAAGACGAAATGGAAACTACTTAACACTTACCTTTACATTCCATATTATACTACTGCCATCCCCAGAACCAGTCAAAAGCATTGTGCCTTGAGGGGAGAAACAAACCGAATTTACTCCATATTTGTGCCCAATTAGAGGAGAACAATCAGCTTCGATATAGCAATTGTCCTCAGAGACCCAGGTCCAAAGACGTGCCATGCCATCTCTGTGCAGAAGAATCAAGGAATTAATGCTGATATTTTGTAACAATATTGCAAATCACAACTCCTTTTTATTAAATTTTAAAGAAGTGAAACAAAACCTCAGTAAAACAATGAAAATGGTATTGAACAGGAGGAAAGTCAGAAAGTATTTCAGTGGAGGAGGGATTCAGTTCAGACTCTCATTAATTATTATTTTTGAAATAATAATTTTAAAAAAATTAATGAAAAATGACTTGTTAGAATGTGGATTTTTTCTTTAAATAATGTCCGCTAGGGCTTAATAGGAATACTGATTTGGAATGCGATATTCTCAATATGTGGTAATTGTTTTGAATTAATGCTTTACATCTCAATCAGGTTTTTCATACAATTTCCCTGATCTATTGAGCAAATAAGATGGCCCCTTGTTTTGTTTCTGGACATAAATGTGGTGCCACCATGTGCACAGTTTCTTGAGTTGTTTGTTCCTAGTTGTGTTAGGAAAAGAGGCATGGGTGTGGATTCCTATTTTCCTAGCAATGCTATCAAATTGAATCTGTAGTTCAATTATCAAAGCAAATATGTTATTTACAACTTGGAAGCGAAATTTTTAGTGTTGAAAATATGCTAACTTCACTTTAACGATACTTTTATTCATCAGTCAAATATACAGGTGTGGAAGGGATTACGGAGCTCAAGGAAAAGTTTGCATATTATACTTCTTCCCAATATGTTACATACAGATTTTACCATTTTTTGATGAAAATAAATCAAATCAAGTAAAATTACAAAAAGGAATAGGGATGGCCATGGCCCCCTCTGGAAATGCCACTACATGTAGATCTTAAGGAAAGTGTATTATGTAAAAATATTTGATATTCTGACATAGATTTTAAAAATCTCTCAATATTTAACAGTTTTCTACTACTGATCTACAGATGAGGAGCTGTTGGCACATACTACATAGTTGAATCTGGCTTCCAGAGCACAGATCTGACAATGATGGCTAAGACATCAAGCTTCTCATAAAATTGTGGGTAGAGATAACACCTGTTCTTCCTTATTCTCCACTAATGATCTAGCAGTTACATAGGAAAGAAGCCAAGGTAATGCATACATTGAGAAATTAACAAATGTTATAATTGTCAACTTCTGAACTTTCCGTTCATTAATTTCTGAAGGTATGTGCAAAGAGGAGGGAAAAAAGAAAAATGGAAAGAAAGAACCAACCAACACAATATTCACACTGAAATCATGAAGAACATTGGAAATATTACACATTAGGCATTAAAAATGTATTCAAAATTAGATATTGAGCTGAATTATCAACAGAAAAGAGTTGCCCCTAACAATCATTGAAATACCACTTCATCACTTTTAATACAATGAAAACTGCATTTGTGACAAAAAAGTAAATACATTTTATTTAGAATTATTGCAGTTTTAAAACGGCTGCAATTGCTTTTTGTTGCTAAATTTCTTTATCATCTTTTCTCTGTCCACATTTTCTTTGTTTCCTTTCAAATGCTTCAAAAACAAGATGTGCCATGCTTTGCCGGATAACGGTATGTCTTTAAGGTTTATTACTAGCAAACACAGTTCAAAATGTTAGTTTACATGTGGCAATGCTTCATCCATTTTTGCAGGGCAAATATGAGGCAATGCTTGCCCTATCCCTCTGTTGTTACTAGCCATTACTTGAACATGCACAATCAACAAGACTGTTATAATAGTATTATTTTTTCCATGTGATTCCTGTAGCAGAGTGTAATAGTCAAGTATGAAATTGTTTATAACTTTAACTAGGAGTTATGAAACATATCCGAATCTTAATAAAATTTTGTGGAATACTTTTTTTTGGAAACAATTCTATAATTTCTACTTGTTGCTTGAATTGCAACACAATACAACATTTATTTTGCTGGAATATTTAAAGATTTCCAGAATACCAAATAAGTTAATCAAATTGATTAAGATGACCCTACAATATACAACTGGTAGAATTAAAATAGAAAACCTCCTGTTGAATCCCTTTAAAATTTCAGTATAAAACAAATATAGATACACAACTACCAGATTCAGAAGGTGGAACACTTGAATTAGTTCAACACTATATTAAATGAGAAAAATCAAATCCATGTTGAAATTAACAAAAGAATAAGAAGTCATATTACGCTAATTTAAAACTGTTAAGATCAAAGCTTGAGGTATAAAGATGAGAATTTATAATATTCTAATTCAATAAATTTTAATGTATGCCTCATAAGTCTGGACCCTCAATGAAAAAGATTTCAACCAGTTTAGGATATTTGAGAGGCAAATATTACGTAGAATATACAATCCAATTAAAGTGTCTCTATGGAGAGTAAAAACCAACCAAGAAATTGAGAATCTAATAAACGGTGAGGATGACAGCCTAGCAAACAGAACGGATAACAGTAGCTTCCCAAAGAAAATTATGAAATGTCGATGGGAGAAAGGAAACGAAGACTGCAGTGGATGGAGGGCATGTGCCAGGATCTCCTTCATAAAAGACAGAGGAGAGTAACTAATGGACAGGAAAAAAATGGAACAATAGTTCTGAAAGCCAAAACCCAAAAGGGGTTG
Source organism: Teleogryllus occipitalis (assembly GCA_011170035.1). Classification (NCBI taxonomy): domain Eukaryota; kingdom Metazoa; phylum Arthropoda; class Insecta; order Orthoptera; family Gryllidae; genus Teleogryllus; species Teleogryllus occipitalis. The sequence continues at coordinate 131,060 of BLKR01014805.1, read as the reverse complement.
TAGTCTAATGGATGAAGAAAATTTAAACGTTTCAATGATTATTTACACATTGAAACAAACTGAACGTAATAGTTCTTGATTGTAGATTTCAATCACATGAGCAGATCCCATGCCAGATTGAGATTTGATGAGGTCCTATGCCATTGAAGGTAATGGTGTTATTTACAATCATGTTGAATAAATGCTGTATGGTATTTTATGGATGTAATAAGTATTTAAAACTAATAGCACATGACAAAACATATTTTTCCGAAGTGTTGATCTATAACACACTATAAAAAATTATGTTTGTAATTAACTAATTATTCAGTTCTAACTTAATTGATTTTTATTTGCTGTATGCTACTCCAATTTGGACTCAACACTATCTACTTTAGAAAATTAGAAAGTGCATGAAAGAAACCCTCCCCCCCCCTCATTTGCAGCTTCGAAACTTTAATTACGATAACCTCATACAACTCATGACTATTTTTGAATAGTGATTGTACGTACTCAACATCAGCTCTTAAAGTTCTTACAGGAATTTAAAGTAAATATATTCATTTATAACCTAGCAATAAATGAAGTTGACTGTAAACAACTGTCATCTTTACTAGCATGGAAAATACCTGAAAGAAACTAGTGACACTCAAATGAGATTAAACGTTATTCACCACTTGCAAAACAAAATGTGTGGAAAATAGACTACATGAATGATATTGAAACCTTACTCGAGAAAAATGCGAGTCTGATAAGGTGTTATAATTTTATAAATCTTACAAAGAATGTTGTGCTGCATAATTAGAGTAGAAAAAAAGGTATGTAGTGGTACCGAGAGTAGTAGAGTTATTTTTTTCCTTTTTATCACTATAATTATTATTATTATATTCTATTAGAGTAATTAAGATTATTTTGAAGAGCAGACTAGCAGGTGCTTACACATAAAAATGCTAATACTATATAAAAGTTTTATTAATTTTTTATATTATATTTTGTAAATGTAATTTCAAAACATTGGTAATGTTTTTTCATTTACATTGTTTGGGGGTCCCCAAGAGAGTAGGGTACAAAGCTATGGCCCATATAGCTTATACATAAATCCAGCATTGAACAAACCTATTAAGTAACTCTGATCTAATGTTATGATTCTTCAACAAAAATTGATAAGTAAAATCTTGATTGAATTTTTATTTGATTCAATGAAAAAAATACAATTTAGGTAAAACTTTTTTTCCTATAGGCTTTGCTATTTTTAACGTACATGAAATGAAGAAAAATGTGTCAAGATCGAAGTGAAAACAGTATCGGCAAGTTCAATCTGAATTATTGCCTGTACATCGTATCTCGAAGAATATCTTTTTGACAAAGGATAATGCCTCATCAAAAGTTTTAGAAAATTCTACGACTTTAATTTATTCTCTCACACATGAATTTTTTTAATGTCCACTAACGCCCATATGTCCATACAAATTGCAAATACTGATAAAAAAATAGTGTTCATTAATAAAAGATTCTTAAAGTACAATAAATTATGAAATAACATCATTTACATTTTAATTTTGTGCAATATTATGTGATTTTGTCAATGCACTTCAGAATAAAGCATATTTGATATTATACACATCTCAAAGAATTTATCGTCTATCATAAATGATATTGCAAATCAATAGTTATAAAATAAAGAACAGGGCTTAAAGCAAATTAAAAAAATGAGGTTGCCAGTATACGAGTTATTAAAGTTTAAATGCTTAATTTCAATGACATAGTGAATATACGCTATAAGAATATCTACGATCTATTCCATAGATTGCCATTACAAAGAATGAATGTTAATACAAAACTATTACAATTTAAATGAAAATATGACAATTTGGGAATTCAAAACTAAATATTATACAGATTACATCATATTGTCCACTGCTTAATCTTATCTCTCTTAGAGACGACAGTGGTCATTTTTAAATAATAAAAGTTAACTGACATTTTAAATTTTGTCCATAGAAAACACCGAAATTAAAATTAAGTGCTGAATAATGACATAATCAGATGACATTCAGCTGTGATAAAAACAATGTAATAGAATTGTCTCACCCTGATCCACTAGCCAGCATTGCATCAATTCCAAAATCCACAGATGTGACATCATTCTTGTGAGTTTCAATAGTCTGTATACAAGCCATATCTTCAGCGGCACACAAATCGTGTGCCATGCTCAAGATTTACTGCAGTGAAAAGCACTCCAACTTCCTTTTAATTTGTAGCCGCAGGGGCTTAACTGTCAGATACACAAAATCACTCCTCGAACAAATTTCGACAATGATCCCTTTTTAAAAAACAACAACACTTTACTGACGCCCTCTACACTTCACGGATTCATCAACGAATGTCATGCCCAATCCGGGATTAACACTACTCAACCACACCGGCTCTTGACATGTCACAAACTGAAATGCCTTTTCGAATGTAGGTATTTAAACAGCTGATTCAAGTTCCGCAGTAGCCGCTAGAGCGCAGGATGTGTCAAATATCAATTCTCCCGCCAAGAACGACATTCAAACGATTCAGGGAATAAAAAATTTCAGTATTCTGGTTGTCATAACATTCAATGTAATGATGACCCAAGTTTCTGGAGGCTCCATTATGATCCCTCCCATGAATTTTAAGCGTCTTTAATAGTAATTGTGGGCCATCCATAAATTACGTAACGCAATTTTGGAATATTTTCGATATCCCCTCCCTCCATTGATAATTTAACCAGATTTGATCCCCTTCCATATTTTCATAACTCTTGCGTCAACGTCCCCTTTTATACAAAGTAAATCAAAATTATATATAGGTAAAACATTTCTATTAAAACATTTATTTGTGTTATATAATAAAATGTTTAATAATTAAAATTCAATATTTGATATGTAAATTCGAAAATTCCTTCGTTCACTTAAAAATGAGAACATTGGCTTGGTTTCTTTTTCGCCAGCCGACAACTTAACTTTCGATAATTACCTATTGAATATGGTTTCATTTATCACTGAATTGATAAAGATGAAAAGGGAAGGATAGGAAATTAATTGTAGAGTCTTTCACAGTTTTGGCGAAAAACAACAACAAATAAAATGAAATACCATGAAGACTGACAATGACTCCCGAGGAGTACCAGGAATTGTGCGTGGCCAACATGTACACGCATGCAGTCTTCTATCGATTTTTGATGGTTTTGGTGGTCATAATCATCCGCTTTCTTGCTCTTCGTGTCATCCAAACAAATCTATATCTAAATTATCAAAATATTTTCTTTTATAATCCAAAACTGTAAAAAAAGTAAAAATGGCGTAATCTCTATTACTAACTGGCTGACCCGGCGAATTTCGTAACGCCATGTTTTTTTGTTCGTGAATATTTTCGAAAATCTTGAAAGACGTGTTTTACTACTTTTGCCCGCCTCGGCTTCACACGAGTCGTATACAGTCGGGGACTAAGAAAACCAATCGGATTATTCATTATTCCCACGCCGCCACGACTCCCTCCGTACCCTCCTGCCGTCTCCTCTCCCGCCCCTCTTCAGACCACTCCGACCACTCTCACGCCCCTCTCTCACACAACACAAACCTCTCAAGACCCTCCTTTCCCGCCACCCTCTCTCACACCTCCTCTCAAGACCCCCTCCGATACACTCAGGCCCTCCCTACCACCCCACTCCTCGCAATTCCCTCCTTTCCCTCACCCCCTCTCTCTCCCCCTCTTCAAACCCCCTCCCACACTCTCCCAAGCCTCCCCCTCCCACGCCCATCACGCCGCCTATCCCACGCCGCCCCATCCCACGCCGCCCCTTCTCACGCCGCCCCTCTCACTAATACGACGATAAGCCTCTCAACACATATCAAAACACACGAAATACCGTTTTGCTATCACGAAAGAAACGCTAATTGTATATAAATTAATGCCAATTTATCCACACAGCTTCGAAACTTTAATTACGATAACCTCATACAACTCATGACTATTTTTGAATAGTGATTGTACGTACTCAACATCAGCTCTTAAAGTTCTTACAGGAATTTAAAGTAAATATATTCATTTATAACCTAGCAATAAATGAAGTTGACTGTAAACAACTGTCATCTTTTTGACAAGGAAACCGGGAAGTTAGGAAGTTATCAAATGCTGGCTGAACAACTGAACGTCAATATGTCAATGTTTTGTTAATATATTGAAGATCTCACAGTCTTCTCTCTCATTCACTCACACACTTTTCATATTATGAGATGTTTTAACATTTTCTGTTCGATCTTTTAAACATTTTCTTTTACACAAACCTTGTCCTGACAATAACGAACGAACGAATACATACATTTCGGTGATTAATTTTTACTTTCTCGTATACGTATGTATATCTGGAGTAATATACTACGTAGTATAGAGAAAGTTAAATAATTCTGCGCGAAAAAACTGCGGATTTTCGGCGGGAAAATTTAATTACCCGGCTCTGGTAACGAAAAAGTGCATAAACCAGTTTCTAAATTAAGAGAAAAAAACTAACACGACGTGTAGCCAGAATCTCTTTTTTGTGGGTCCTTGTCGCCAAAAAACCAATTGAAAGCAAAACGTCCGACCGTCCGTGTGTCCTTCCGTCTGTGCACACTGCTAGCGCCTAAACCATGTATAGGATTTTTTCAAAATTGAAAAAAAAAAAACTGTCCATCCAGCTCTAGTTGAAACTCTGAAATTTTGAAAAACATTCTTTAAAATTTTGGGAACTTTATATGAAGCCCTCCGGACATCTTCAAAATTTTCTCAAAAACAGATCCAAATTTTTTCTTAAACTTTCTTGAAAAAAAAAAGAGTAAAATACACTTATAAACGTAGCTTAGGTCCGAGTTTCTTGGTTAACTCTGAATTTTGGAAAGTTGCAGAAGTTTGAATTTTTCTGGGGCGTCTTCCCACAACTACAAAATTGAAGATAGAGATTTTTCCTTCAAATGAAATTTGTTGTCTATAAGTAGTTCCTTCATTAATATAAAATACATTCTCTCGAAAAGTTTAGCAGTTTTCTCGCAATATGGCGTGCAATATTTGCAATTTAAACAAATAACTTAAACGAGATTTTCTCAAAAACAAATCCAAATTTATTCTTTAAATTTTTGGTAAGAGCCAAACGAACCCTATACAATGACATAAACACCATTTTGCTCTATCCCTTTGTTTATTTAATTACAAAAATGTAATTTTTTGACTTGTCTCTCACGTCGGTAATACTTACATTAGATGCGATCTATTTACGTTATTGTATTTATGAGTACATGTGCTTTAAAAATGTCAAATAAAGTTACTCGAAAACTCAAAAGTTTCCTGTGAAAATGAGCTCAAAATTCTACATTTTCAGAAACGAATTTTCTCAAAAAGGTTCCAAATTATCTCTTCAAACTTTTCCAACAGATAGTGGTAATGCCACAGTAAAATATGACGTAAAGTTCTTTTTTTGTGCATTATTTTGTTTTCTCAAAAATTACACAAATGTCCCTTTTTTGAAATGTATATCACACCTTTAATATCCGCATTTCAATTGATTTGTATACATTATTGTATTTACGAGTGGAAGTTCTTTAAATGACTTCAAATGAAGGTTTTCGAAAACTCAAAAGAGCTTCAAATTTCGCATTTACAATGACGCTAAAACATTTCCTTAAAAACGGCTGTAAGTCTTTCATTGAAAATTGCCTTTTAGGACAAGGTTTTAGCCTTCGTCCGTTCGTCCGTCATTCCGTCCTTCTGCCTGTCTGTCCGTCTGTGAACAATACTAGCGCCTAAAGCACACGTGCGATCTTTTCCAAATTGCCCTGTCCATCTGGCTCTAGTTTAAAGCTTTGAAATTTTGAAAAACATTTAAAAAAATTAAAGGGTGCTTATCAAGCCCCCCGGACATTTTCAAAATTTTCTCAAAAACGGCTCCACATTTTCTTTTTTAAATTTCTTGTAAGATAGAGTAAACTACGCTAATAAAAGTGGCATAGGTCCAATTTTCGTGGTTAACTCTGAATTTTCGAGAATTGAAAATGTTAGAATTTTTTCGGCGTCTACCTACAACTATAAAATTGAACACACAAATTTTTGCCACAGCTGAAATTTGTTCTCTATAAATAGTTCTTTCATTAAGGTCATGTAGATCTTTTTGAAAATTTTTGTCGTTTTCGTGCAATAGAGCGTGAAATATTTGCACTTTAAAAAAATTACAAAAACAAGATTTTCTCAAAAAAGGCTTCAAATTTTTTCTTTAAATTTTTGATAGTGTTAGTGCCCAACCAACCCTATCCGATGACATACTTTCTCGCATACACACGCATATACGGGAGTAATATACGTAATAAGGAGAACGTTATGTAATGCAAGGAAAAATCGATTTCGAGATTTCAACGGAAATACAGGTTTTGGGGTCCCTTGATACCGAAAAAGTGTATTTTTACAAAACGTCCGTTCGTCCGCCAATGATAAATCTAGTTGATAAACTAAGAAAAAAAAGACAAGGACCCTCTCTTGTGGATCCTTGATACCGAAAAACCAACTGAAAGCAAAACGTCCGTCTTTTAACACTACTGGCGCCTAACCCATTCGTACCATCTTTTCCAATTTGAAGAATACCCTGCTTTTCTTGCTCTAGTTTAAGCTTCGAAATTTTGAAAAACATTCTTTAAAATTTGGAGGTACTTTTCATGAAGGTCCCCGGAAATTTTCAAAAATTTCTCAAAAAGACTCCAAATATTTTCTTTAAAGTTCTTGTAAGAATTGAGTAAAATAGACTTAGAATGGTGTCATAGGTCCGATTTCACGGTTTACTTTGGATTCCAGTTAATTGCAAAAGTTTGATTTTTTTTCGGCGTCTTCCTTCAAAAACAAAATTAAAGATAGAGATTTTTCCTTCAAATGAAATTTGTTATAAATACATAGTTCTTTCAATATGGTCATGGAGTTTTTTTGAAAATTTTAGTAGTTTTCGCACAATAGTGCTTGCAATATTTGCAATTAAAAAAATACTAAAGCCAGATTTTATCTAAAACGTCTTCACATTTTCTCTTTAATGTTTTGGGAGGGATACTGCCAAATGAATCATATACAATGACATAAACGCCATATTACTCTATTCTTTTGGTTTTTCAAAATTTACAAAAATTTAATATTTTTGACTTGTCTCGCAGATCGATAATATTTACGTTAGAGGGGATTTCTTAGCATTATTATATTTACGAATATATGAGCTTTAAATAATGTTAAATTAAATTATTCAAAAACTGAACAGTTGTATGTGGAAATAAGCTCAAAATTCCGCATTATCAGAAACGCTCAAACGCTATTTTCTCAAAAGTGGCTCCAATTTTTTTTATTCAATTTTTTCCAATGAATAATGCAAATTGCACTGTTTAATTATAAAATAATTTCTATATTTGAGTATTATTTACATTTTGTTACAAAAATAATTGGATATTAAATTCAAAATAGCATTTAGGCATACATTGAAATTTGCGAATCTCGTGTTCTTGCTTTTGATTGGCAAATTTCTTAACAGTGTCTTCAACCTCTACGCGTCTCAAAATGTCGTTTTCTATGTATAACAGAGATAATGTTTTCAATGTATCTTGTTTAAGACTCAATCTCAGATAATATTTTACGAACTTCAAAGCAGAGAAAGATAGTTTGCAATATGCTTTAGTCACAGGCATCATTATTCTCAAAATAATCTCCTCATTTGGAAATATATCTTCTATCGTCAACTTCTTTAATAAAGAAAACCCTCCGAATTACCATTTTTTAACCCTTTTTTCACATATGTGGTTCTTTATTTCCAAGCCGAAGGAGATCACCAGCAATAAACTGATCGAATTTGGATATCAAGCCAATGAAACCTAAGAAGTTTTCATTTTGTAACCAATTATCTCGTTACCGAAAAGGACAATCCTCTTAATGCTAAAAATTTCACAGTTTTTACGATTCTTTCCAGAGAGGACATTTTCCCAATGTTCATCTTTATTTTTATGCTTTTTACAAGCTCTGAATCCACTCATTCTATAACTGCAGACCTGCACACAAATTTTCTTACGCAATCTTGATGTTTGGAACTGTTATCGTTGAGAAATGATGTTGCTACTTTTTCAGTCGTTAAGCTCTGTTGCAGGGAGCAAAGTAGTTGTCAGTAGTAGATCCACCAAATAACTTGCAAGCACAAATGACATGTCCTGTACATGACGAATGTACTGACCCTAACGCTTTTACAACTACACCATTTGCCATTGTTGTTGAGAAACATGATTTTGATAAATATCGACTTTGATCTGCATAATGCCTTTCAGAGGTGGAAAAATCGATTACATCATTTTGCTTAAATCTATCTTTGGATACCATTTCTCTAAAACCATCGTCAACGTTCCATTGTACTGAATCGTTTCGAACTATATTTGATTAATTAACACTTTCTTTCGATACAAATATGAGGAAAAAAATCTGCAAAAACATTCAAAAGTCCTCCTTATGAAATTTTGAATCTGCTGAAATTTGTCCGCCCCCAAAAACTGCGCGCACCAGGCTGCAGCCTATTCAGCCTTTTCGGTAATCTGGTATTGAAAAGTTATGTAAATGCTGCGCGAAAAAACGGGGAATTTTCGGCAGAAACAATTCATTCCCGGGCCCTGATAACGAGAATGTAGATAAATAAAGTTGCTAAAATAAGAGAAAAAAATTCTCTAACTGGTGGTGTAGCCGAAATCGCTGTTTGATGCGACCTTGATGCCCAAAAACGAATTAAAAGCAAAACGTCCGTCTGTCCGTCTGTCCGTCTGTCCGTCTGTCCGTCCATTTGTGAACACTACTAGCGCCTAAACCGTGCGTACCAATATAGTAATGCTTAATCGTCATTTTCTTAAAAAAAAACTCCAAAATTTTGATTGAAAATTCCTATTTTGGTGGAGGTTTTACTCTTCTTTAATATTCTTGAAGTCATATTTCAGTTCTACTATTACATTTTTGTCATTTTTGAGAAAACAAAAGAACAGAGTAATATGACGTTTACGTGGTCGGATAGAATTGGTTGGGCACTAATCTTACCACAAATGTAAAGAAATAATATGGATCCATTTTTGAGAAAATCATGCTTTTTTAATTTTTTAAAATTGCAAATATTACACACTCTATTGCACAAAACTAATACAATTTTCAAACATGTATACTTGACCTTCATGAAAGAACTATTTATGGGTAACAAATTTCATTTGATGGCAAAATCTGTCTTCAATTTTGTAGGAAGACCAACCAAAAAATTCAAACTTTTGCAATTTTTGAAAATTAAGAGTTAACCGAAATTTTGACCTACGCCACCTCCACCACCTCCACCACCACGTCATACGCCATCTCTATAAATGTATTTTACTCTATTCTTACAAGAAATTAACGAAAATATTTGGAGCCCTTTTTCAGAACATTTTGAAAATATCCGTGGGGCTTCATGTAAAGTACCCCACATTTTAAAGAATGTTTTTCAAAATTTCAAAGCTTCAACTAGAGCCAGATGGACAGGTGATTCTTCAATTTGGAAAAGATCGTACGTGTGGTTTAGGCGCTAGATTTGTTCACATACGACAGACGGACAGACAGGCGGACAGACATACGGACAGACATACGGACAGACAGACGGACAGACAGACAGGCGGATGTACAGACGGACAGACGGATGGATGGACGGACGTTTTGAAAAAAAACTACTTTTTCGGTATCACGTGATCCCAAAACGTGTATTTCCGTTGAAATCTCGAAATCGACTTTCCGCAGCACGACATAACTTTCTCTATACTTCGTATAATACTCCCGTATATACGTAAGTATACAAGAATTTTAAAAGGTTGACAAGTTTTCCTAATGCGTCCAAAATATCTATTGAAATAAGCAGAAATTCATAAAGAACAGTTTTAATGACAACAGTCAAAGTAAATTCATAGCCCTAATCAAATAGTCATTTAACACAGCATCAATGAAAATTGATAAAGGAAGGCAAAATATTTCAAGACAATAAGAATAAGAACTGTTTATTAGTTCAGAGAACATCGCGATAATGTAGAATGACGCTGGTTCCGGAAGGGTAAGGAAGTACGTTACAAATACTACGATAGTGTATTAGCAATGTAGATTATAGCTGCACAATCGGCACGTTAATATTAAAAATAACGAAATCGGATGGCATAAAATGCAGAAATGATAACAAATCTTACTGGCCACCATTCCGTTGTTCATTTATGATTTTCTCGCTCTTGCTTCCTAACAGCAGAAAGTATTGTGATCGTGCGCCGGATAACGGCGATCAGAGACCGTGCTCTGTTCGTCGGTCACTTAATCAAAGCAAGAGGCTAAACCGTTCAGCCGATATTCCAGAAAATTGACATACCTCGATCGATATAGATAAACTCGAGGCCCTGAGAGTTGAAAACTAATATTTAATTGTGGGGGATATATTTCATGAAGAATCAATTATATTTTCTTAAATTTTTCAAAAATAGCTCCAATTTTTTGTCCTCTGATAGCGTAAATGACGCTTAAATAAACGGCGCAGAACTTGAAATACATTTTTTACATGTAAAAATTTTCCAAAATGAGTAATTTTCGTGTCATTTCGCGTGAAATGTAGGCAATTTTTAAACAATTACTTTTCCAAAAACCGCTCCAAATTTGTTCTTTAAATTTTCTTCTCATTCTCTCTCTGTATATATATATATATATATATATATATATATATATATATATATATATATATATATATGAGAAAGATAAAGCCCAGTGGCGCTTCAACAGCACATGCTTTCACGCATTATTTCTAAATTAGCGATTTTTCGAAAATTAAGAGAGCAACAAAAATGAGAATTGAGCCATTCTCTTAAGCGTTTCTTGTTCTACCCGCGAACAAAATTTGAAGAAAAAGTTTGGAGCTTTTTTCTATGAAAATATTAAAAAAAATAAATTTTACTAATGCCAAGCGCAAATTGACCCAAAACTAGCCGTTATTCAAAAAACTGTACATAACCTCTTTAAAGAGCTGATTTTTTTTAGAACAGATTTGCTTGAGGCAAAAATCTCTAGTTTCAATATAGTAGTTTTTAACTGTTGAAATTGTGCAATTATCAAAAATACAGAGAGTCAGACGGAAATGAGACTAGCAAAACTTTTTTAACGCCCTTTGATGCATTAAAGGGAAAAATATAAAGAAAAATGGAGCTGTTTATGAACATTTAAATTTGCATATATTTATTTATTTATTTACGTCAAAAACAATTAAAAACTGTGTAAGACGTGCTATGGGGAGAAGTGAATATTGTGCACGTTTTCAAAATTCTGTGATCCCTACAATAAGTCATATGCTACTTGAATTTTGAAGAAAAAAAAACAGCTCCGATGTAATAAACTCTATTTCCAAGGATAAATCAGTAATAAATTTTAGGTTCTTATCCACCATGTCCTTCGTCGAGGAATAATACTTCCTGACGCGACAACATGGAAACGATAACTTGAATAACTATATTTACTACTGAATTCTAGAAGACGTCCACAGATAATGAAGTTACATTTATGTCCAGAAGCAAAAGAAACGGCCATCTCAACATTTGATCAATGGATCAGGGAAATTGGACGAAAAATCTGATCGAGATGGGGGTCATTGACCCGGACGCTGCATTACAATACTTGTTACAGGTTGTTTACATTTATACAGTCCAAATGGTAAATAATGCATTAAATATCACTGTTAAAATTAATGTTACTTTCCTTGTGATGCTCTCTAATTGTATAGAAACTTTTATGCAGCAGAAACGATTTCACTTGGTATTTAACCTTTTCTATCAAATTTAATCGTTTAATGTCATCTGGCAAAGTGTAGTAAAATAATGTACTGTATTGAATGTGAATTTTTTGTAATGAGCTGTTCATACTGTCACCTGATGAATATGATTTCTACGTCAAGTGTTATAGTAATACACGTCGGCGTTTTCTGAAAATATATTCCCGCCATTTAGAAAATCATTTTTTGAGAAAAACCACTGCTTTGTAAATCAACAGACAAGGCAAATGTAAAATTCCTAGTTTAATAAAGAAAGGCTTACAGGAATCACGTTGGTGGGATCTGGTTATTACTCGTACAATTCCTTCAAGTCTGGGAGCTATAAGATTATTTCCCTAGAATATTAAGCCATATCTCAGTCGAGAATGAACATTCGCGAAAAATACACAACGAGGAGTACGAAGGCTGACTGAATTTGAAAGAATTCTGAACACGTAGCATAATGAACTTAATTTTGTGTTCCTATCCTAATTCATTTAAATGGACGTTCCATTTGAGGTTTGACTCAATCGAGAGACCTAAAAATTTTGTATTCTTAATATCAGTCAATGATACACAGTTCTTTTTCATTGGAGTACAGAATTGTTTATTTGAAATGGAAAACTGCATTAAAACCGTTTTCTTTTATTTGCTATTAATTTGTTATTTCGGAACCAATTTGAAACATCTGATATTGTACTATTTACGGGTTTTTTATTGCAAAGAATGTTCGTATCATCCGCAAAGAGAACTGTTTTTCCGTTTCGAATCGTCGAGGGCATATTGGTTACGTATAGTAAAAAGAGAGTAGGACCTAAAATCGATCCTTGAACTCCATGTGCAATTGGCGAAGAGTCGGAAAGGTGTGTACATAATGTTCCATCATTCCAGTAAGGTATATCTACTCTTTGAGATCGTTGTTTAAGATAAGAACATAACCAATCTAGGGCAATACCACGTATTCCATATGAAGGTAATTTTGAAAGTAAAATGTCATGATCAATAACATCAAAAGCTTTTGAGAGATCTAAAAATAATCCAATAGGTGCTTTGTTTTGGTCCAATGATAAGGCGACATCTTTAAGAAAAAAAATGGCTGTTTTCGTAGATTTTGATTTTCTGAATCCATGTTGGCAATCGGAAAGCGCGTCGTGTTTACTGAGAAAGGTTTCCATTCTTACGTAAAAAAAATCTCTCTAATATTTTATATACGTATTTGAGGATTAGGAAGGCGAGGAAAATCTGTTTTATAACCTAAAACACTAAATTTGTTTTGAGTTTTGACTGGATGCGGTGTCTGTGTCTTCTGTACAATCACGGGTGCACGGTTGGTATTATTTGCGGTGTTGCTGACTTGTACCCAACCGTCTGTGTAGAGAACGACCTCTTCCAACCTTCGGATACGGTGATCTAAATTATTGTTTATGTGTGTGAAGGCTTTCAGAAGGTCGGCTTTGAGAGTGTAGAGAGTAAAAATAGTAGAACGAGCATTAGCCAAGCACGAATACGTTTTAATGTACGTGATAAAAAATAGAATAAATAAAGAAAATTCAGATATGAGCAACAAGGACCTAACTTAATGTTTTAAAAGTGTAAGATTGATGTGCATTTGATAAATTAAAAAGTAAAGTTCAATACAAAAATGAGAAGGTATGCTACCCACAAAATCTATTCAAGCTAATACTTACGAAATTCGGCAATGTGGCTACGTAGATTTTCGTTCACTTAAGCTGCAACTGTTTAAATACAACCAGTAGATTATACTTTGCCGTAATTAGATAATGGATATTATGGAAGTGAACTGAAAGTTTCCCTTGAAAATATAGAAAAAGATTTGAAGCACAAATTCAAAACTATTTGATACACCGTTCTCTTCACGTTCAAAACAACAGAATCGTCACTCGTCACAGAAACGCAATAAATCTTTCAGTAGTTAAATTATCACAGTGATATAATATCGAAAATAAACGGAAATGTTTATAGGTTTTAATACTTACCTCCAACTTGTAAATATGAAGTTCGTTAAGGTTCCAGTATCCGTTTAAAAATTGTAATATGTTGGTTCGTAACAAAAAACCAGTCGAAATTACATTTTCAGCTAACCTGTAACAAATAATGAAAGTCCTTAAACCCACCAAATACAGTATAATCGCTAAAAATAATATTTGACGCCAAATTACGTACAAACTATTTGTGTTTTTAAAAAATTGTGCATGGTCTTCTTTCAAAATCTATTTTTAAAAAAACAGATTTCATTTAGGAGAAAACCTGTTTGAAACATTGCAGTTGTAGGAAGTCAAAAAAATTAAACTTTTGCAATTTTGGAAAAATTAGTGATTTGAACGAATATTAGACCCATCTGTTTTCTGAAGAGATAGTATACATAGATTAGTCTATTGTGCTTGCTCAGTGTCTCTTCTCGGGTGTTCTACAACCGTTAAACCAGTACACGTTGCATATGCGAGTATCATGCGCGAACTCTAGAGGCCACTATGGCATGGAGGTCCCCAGTGAGCCTAACTGATGGCACCGGTGTTAAAGTTACCGGTGGGGAATAAGAAAAAGGGAACGGCACTGTCCAGGTGCAACGTGTACATATCTCGTGTATGATGCTCGTACGACACCCAGAAAGGCCAGGAAGAATGGGATAAGAGCGGAGAGCTGAATCACAATGGGTCGGAGAATCCACCATACCACGGAAGAAAGATTAAACATCCACGACTAAACGGGATTCCAACATGCAGCCCTTCTGAGCGAGATCAAACCTCACTACCACCTTGACAATCCTGGCCGTAAGGACCGCCTGAAGGACTTCGTAAAGGAAATAGTAGTGCTCCAACACCTCGTACGTTTTCGCATCATTTGTAACTTTTGCGGTTTTCGAAAATTCAGATAATTCAACGAAAATCGAACCTCCGCCATGTTTATAAGCGTATTTCGTAGTATCCTATGGGGAAAAGAAAAAAATGGATCCAATTTTTAGATTTTTTTATAAATTGCCTTTACTTGCACACATCCGGATGAAGCTTGTGAGAAATATATACATTTTTAAACAATTATTTTCTCCAATTTTTTCTCCAAAACTGCTTAACTTTTTCATTAAATTTTACCTTCAATACAACAAAGGACGTGAAAAAAACACAGATTCTATTGTCGGGGAACTTAATGAATTTGCGATAATTGTTAACATAGAAAAAGTTCAAAAAATTGATAGAGTATTTTTCTTAATCGTCATATATTGTATTTTATCAAATATTGTATTACATTAACTTTCAGAAGTGCTTACAAACAACAATTTTTTTTCTCTGCGCTGGGTTTCGACTCCGCTTCTTAAGGTTTGTTTGTTTATTTATTTGTTTATTTATTTATTTATTTATTTATTTATTTATTTATTTATTTATTTATTTATTTATTTATTTATTTATTTATTTATTTATTTATTTATTTATTTATTTATTATTTATTTATTTATTTATTTATTTATTTATTTATTTATTTATTTATTTATTTATTTATTTATTTATTTATTTATTTATTTATTTATTTATTTATTTATTTATTTATTTATTTATTTAATTACTCACTTATTTATTCCGATATGAGCTAGGAAGATATAAGGATATAAGTTTTCACTTACTCAAGGAATATATTTCCATTACACCAATTATGACGGTCTATTCAAACGCGCCCAATATTTAGACATTAATTAGAAAAAGGACGCTTAATTTTCTTATGTAAACATGGACGAACAATTGAAAACGCATTAGTGGAATTTTATTTTCGTTAATTTAATTGCATTCTCAAGAGCGAAGCTCAAAATGGACTATCAACAAATAAGAATATGGCATATTATAATAGAGATAACATGTAAAATCATACAATTCAAAATGAAATAAAATTCGTAATGGTGAAAACAAACATTTCCATATTAAAATAAGATAGTCAGATGGTCTCAAAAAAAGACTAACAAAAACTGCTGATATTTGACATAAAGGAAACTAGTGTTTAAAAGGGGATTACGAACAGTGCAAATATTTCGGAACATTTTTGGGAATTATAGCAATGCCACAAGGTCTATTAAAAGAAATTAACGTAAGAAGAAAGCGAAAATAATGTAACACCATAGTGGAAAGTCGTCTTTTATTTTCAAACCACGCGGTCTGAAAATCGAAGGGAACCTCAGAAGGGATCGAGACGCTCTGCGAGACGCGGCGTGTAGTCGAGTCGCTGAGGACTGAAAGTATTTATGATTCGAAGTATTGAAATGTTTTAAATGATGAGAAGATGTATTCTTTTATGTTTTGTGTGGAAGATATAACATGAATTGCAGTGATCGCAGAGTGGCCGAGCAACAGAATGGGGGAATTTCGGAAAAAACATTTTATTCATTTTCAATCATTCAAAATTTATAACATTTATAACATTTCTATTTTTTAAGATATTGAGAAAGACACGGCCATGCATGCATTTATTCATAATTTATTTAATTTTTTAAAATCAAATTGGTAAAGTGCACTCGTATGGATGTTAAGAAAATTTAATTGTATGAATGTAGAAATAAGTATGTGTTGTAAATGTTAATAATAAGGTATTATATTGCACCGAACACGGTCTCCCAGACCTACCTTTGCTTACCTGGGCTCGTGTGGCCGGCTAGCTCAGGAAGCATGTAAATTAAAGAAGAATAGATGGAGGACGGATTTTTAAAAAAATGATGATGAATTTAAAATAAAAATTATTGAGAACACAAATGGACTTTAATGAAAAACTTAAATTTTAAGCATACAAAAAATCAAGGTCTGAATAATTACTTCTCCTATTTTTTATGCTATAAAACTAATGTATTACAGGGAACTTAATAATGTAAGGAAGTCGCCAATGCGCGGCGAGCACTTCCTTGATAAGAGTTTCTTTAAACAAGCGTCGCGCCTGAAGGGCGCCCTGAAGATCTTGCCGCAGCTCGACAATCAAAACACAGTCACCGTTCGCAGGCAGGTCCGCTGGGGTGGGCAACCTCTACAGGTCGCCGAACCTCACACCAGGCGGCGTGTCAGGTGGGTGTCGGGGAAGGCCCTTTGAGTCCCGCGTCGGCGTTGGCGAAAACAAACACAGTTTCCCCCCTTTCTTGCTTGGCGCCGAGATGTCGCGACAGCAGTTGTGCGTAACGAATCAGCCGCCCGACGGCTCAGAAAAGACGCAAAAGCGCCAGTGCGTGATTACGCAACACTGTTTTCGATTAGCCTGGGTATAATATTCGGTATCGTTACAATATATGTATTTGTTTTGTTTTGTTTTATATGTATTGTTGATGTTATGATTAGCGAAGAAAATTTCGCTAACATCTGAAAGAATAAGGAATAAATCCAACCAAATTTATTCGGTTTTATAATAGAAATTGTATGGAGTTATTATTTTAGATGGTAATATCCTAGCAATTATGGAGTAATTAAATTGTATACCTTTTACCGATGCAGTAATAATTTTTATTTCGATTTCCTGTACAGAATCGATTCGCGTGCTCATGACCTTAAAAAATCGTTGAATGATGCTTCGCAACCCACATTTAGAAAGATAACAATTCGATTTTAGAAAGATTATCGGGTTTGTTTATTTGTATATTTTCAGGAAAGGGTTTTAAAGAGGTTGTGAGTATACATATAAATAAATAGATATATACAAAACTTGACACAATACAACTCATTAAAACCAGTTTGTTTTCTAGGAATAATGAAAATAAAGAAATTGAACATTGTAGATAATATTTATATAAACTTATTTTCGCCTTTTCTCTTATTTATGGAGATGACAACTCCACCTCTGACATTTACTACACATTTTTTTTAAACTAAAGAATTAGCCGATTTTTAAGGACAAGCACCCGACAGCAAAATATGTCACAAAATGACTTGCGTTCTGATCTAACGTCAGTCAAATGTTCCCTTCAATAATTATCACTGCACTAATCAAATAGGGTCAAAGTGAAATTGCGATCCAATTTATTTTAAATAATACTCCACATAAAAATTACTAATAATACAAGAAATTAGAACTGAAAAACATAATATAATATTACAAGCAATTTTAATGCACACAATCGGAAGAAACATTTTCTAGAACGATCCTCAATAATTAATTGTCAATACTTGGTTTGTAAACTTCTCTGTGACTGGTCAAGAACCTATATCATAATGAAATCTATATCGTAATAAGTATCATTATGCAACGGGTTGCAGCAATCAAATGACAGAATTATACAATGGGAGTGGAAGAAAGAGTATGTGGTTTGTTTTTACATGATGTTCTAAGTGTGATCCAAGAATTGGTTTTCCGTGACATGTTTCATTTTATTTTTTGAAGTAGAAAACGTGTGTTAAAATCAAATGAAAGTATCGACAAAAAATTATATTTATCGTTTGTGTCATCAGTATTGTAAACCGCGTCCCATGACTCCTGCAAAAAGTAATCAGTGAATACTTTTATTTTACTTCTAGTAAACTATCTACTCATATGTGCATTATTTGTTGTGTCAATGTTTGCATTTCTTGTAATGGTAAGAATTTGTGCATCGTGGTCACTGTATCCTAAATCATTTGTTGCAATTTCATATCTAGTAGTGGTTTTGTAAATTATTATTTCATCGATTTTCTTCTTTGAATTTAGTGTGGTCCATGTAGCTACATTTCTTGTAATATATAAATTGAAGAGGCTCGCTCGTGACACATAGCGAAATTGCTAGCCTTTCACCACTGAGGTCCGGTTTCGATTCTCGTCGAATCTCATAGGAAATTTGTTCTAACGAAACGAGTTTGTCTGCTTCACAAGGGCCAGTCCAACCTCTGTGAAGTGTTCTAAACCCTATCCTTATTCCTTCCCAATTCTGGCTGCCGGGTATTGTAACAGGAGGCGCGTACGCGGAGATGCTACCTGGCGGTCCTCTTGAGAACTGACTGCGACGAGACATGACATGACAGATAAAGTTAATGAAGGATTACTCCCCAGCGCACACAGGCAATGGAGGATTGCTCCTCAGCGCAAGGCGCTCAACGCCCCTTAAAGAGCTTGGAGACGTGTTGCGTCAAATTGTAGTCAGTATTGTGGACGCAACAAATTAAAAAAGGACTTAATTAAATTTAGAAACTGCTCTTTCTCGAAAGATTCGTCCAGATAAACAATGCTGAAGTCAGAACAATGCTACAATCATGGATTCAAAAAGAGGGATTACTGATTTTGTTTTTTGTTATTTCCAAATTTTCTAAGAACATAATGTAATCTACAGCTCTCTTTGTTAGAAGCCTGTAGATGCAAAGTAAGATTTTTTTGCGTAGGGAGGTGTACAACTGATATTTAAAAACATTTTCAAAGAAATGCACATTTAAGTCCGTCATGGGGTGGGGAAATGATATTATTTCAAACGTAAATACAAGAACTACCATATGCAGGACCTCTATGCGATTCCCTTCCTCTGCAAGGATATAATTTGGAATATGGAAAATACTAAGTTCATTAGGAGATAACCAATGTTCTGTAAAGCAAAGAACATTCATTTGATTTAAATCGCTCTGAAGAGATGCCTCAATAAACTCAGGGATTGAAAGGGACTGAACATTATGGTGCAGTATGCTTATGATTTGCCAGCACATACACTAGAGTGTCCCAAGACACAAGGGAGAATTTTTTCACGAAATCAGATACGCATACTCTCTATATTTTTTTCTGTTTGATCTAAAAACTCAAATAATAAATATTATTGAGATTGGATAAGGATAACTTGTGCCGACTAGATGTCAAACATAAGACCCGAACATCAGTACTGAGTTAATAAGGTATTATTCAAGAATACCTAATGTTTATTTGGTAAAAAAGGAACGAATATATCAAAATCATATTCTTATTTAATATTTAGAAAAAAAATATTCTTTATATTTTCTTTTCAAAGTTTGCTTTTTATAGTCAGCATAAACCTTCTGATGATCTCATATGCAACGTTATAAAATTTCTTCTGTTCATCTTTAACTGTAATTAAAACATGAAAGTCTTGAATCAACTTGACCACTCTTTCATCTGAATAGTTCACTTTCCTAAGCGTTCAAGCCTTCTTTTTAGCTTCTTGAAACGTTTATTATTGAGTCATTGCAGAGAAAACAGTCATTAATTTTAATCCAAACCAGCAAGAAATGGCTTTTAATCTTCATGAAGTGGTGAATAATTTTCTCGCATAAGGGACCACAATGTTCTTCCTGCGTTGGGAGGTAACATTTACCGACGTTTGATATATTTTCGTTAGTTAAATTTACAACTACTTTTACTTTGGTTTCTTGATCCACATCATCATCATCATAATCATCATCATCATTATCATCATCAAATAATGACAAGACAAATACTTCATCAGTCAAATACCATAAATGCTGGCTTAACTTCTGCAAACCTGCCTTCAAGATGGTTTCGTCAGCCTTTTGGAAAATCTTCATTGACTTCAAAAAGCTTGGTGAGGTGTTTTTACTGCCAAAATGCATTGGATTCATGGCTTGACGTGAGATGTCACGATGAACAAGCAGACATCTAACAGTGCTGCCTTATCCATGGTCATGACTGTCAATTGGGCACTAACCAACGACATTTTCAGGGAATAAATCGCTCTCGCATCCATTGAGCATGGTGCATGGCACCTGGTCAATTTTTAAATTTTATCACTATGACTCAGTCTAAAAATATAATCATTAAGCCCCATGAACTTTTAATACTCATCTTGACTATTTTTTGTTCAGTTCAGATTGGTAAAAGGAAGAATATTGTCAATTTTGGAAAGAGTCGGGCAGGATGCTCTGTTGCACTATATTTCATCAGGATCTATACTTTTCCAGTTATCCCAAAGTTCTCGACGAGTGGACTACCAGGGCTTGTTAGTCACGTGACTCTTTATTTCGAACACACATTTTGACCCCATTTTCACATGATGGCGCCAAAAAAATTAACATTTTTGATTATGTTTTTGTTGTTAAAGCACGCAGGAACCATTGATACATGTATTATGAAACTGTACTATCACAACAAAGAATTTGCAGTTTATCTTCAAGATTCCAGTCTACAAGTTTGCGCACGTTGGCTTCTCGGAGAGCTTTCCAACCTTGATTCATCAATAAGTTGTTCTTTTTCCATTTGAAATAACGATCGGAAGGTGATCTTCTTTTGAATTCCGAGCATCTAAAGCAGCCAACAGTTTTTCAAACCAGTTAAAAGACACAACGTCTGGTACCTAGTTTCGAAAATAAACTTTTATTGTTGCCGCACGCTCTTTCCGTTTATTCGTACGAATTCTTAAAATTGAGTATTTACTTATTAAAATTTCTTCTGTATTATGTCAAAATGCATCAACGGCATCTTCAAGAATATGCACGGAATCTCTCATACTTTGCTGACACCTATCAAGCTCTGCTACTAAATTTGGAGTAACGAAGTCTTTCCACTCGTATGTTGTCCAGATCGTGTCTTCATGACCCTGCTTGCAAAACCATATTTTCATTACAATCAAAAGATGAATAGTTTTTTAGCGGTTAATATAATGGTGCCAAAGCAATTGGTGCGAAGGAATGGGTAGCACGCCGCTTTTCTTCCTTCATAGTGTGACCATCCGTTTCCCCCGAAGCCTCGGAAAGCGGGTCACATTAATGTCCTGAACAAGAGACCAGTTGTTTGAACGCGCGCCAACGCGGAATGATATGAGAAGGTAACAATTACCTAAAGAGATCAATAGAGATCGCCACGTTAGATCGGGCGAGCCCTGTAGTTGACGGAGAAAAAGTCGTTCTTTCTCTAGACAACAGCGGACCAGTTCGGACGTGCCGACCACAAGACGGGAACTTGTGCTGCAACGGACTACAGGAAGGCATTCTATGAAAAACTCTTCAAGAAGACTAGAAGAGGTAATTATCTCCTTACAATTGATATAAACGTATTCTCAAAGAAAGAGACGAAGTGAAACATTTTAATTTTGCAATTTGAGAAGTGATAAGAGAAGTAATGAATAGGCATGAACTAACCAATGAATTCGTTTCTTTCATTTTCAGTTTATTTTTTTCTCTCGTTAATTTCGTTTATCGTCGTAATAGTGGCTCTTGTAAATCTGTAGTGCTCAATTTAAAAGAATTCGTCGCCAATACAATTCTATCTGAGCATACGAAAAGAGTTTCAACTGAATACGAGACGGTGGGCACGTGCTGGTGAACAACGAGACTTCGACGGAAGAGCGAGCAGTTCTGTGGAGGGGACGGCGTCCTCAGACCGAGGTTGGTTACTTCAAGGCCGCGCCGCTGGGAGCTTCGCGTCGCACCCGAGAAGCGAAAACGTAAGGTCGTGCCTAGCGAACAGTTTCTAGATATTGGAAGGAAAGTTTAGGTTGCAGTCTTGGCGTAGAAAAGAGGGGGGAGACGTATTTGTCATACTTAACGATAAGAAAAGTATAATTACAATTTCTTTCCACCCCTAGCACGCGAGTAAAGAATCAATCTTTTCTTTCAAAAGAAAATTGGAAATGTACAGTTATAACTGGTAAAACTAGAAAATGAAGGAGTAATCAGTTACAGATATTCTCAGAATTGTTTTGTTGAAAGAGAGAGAGTAATTTATTACGGACAAGATCAATTCAGAATTGTCAGACTTGATTTTTAAGTAGAATTTGTTAATTTGTAAAAAGTAAACATTTCTAAACCTTTCTCATGATTGAAGAAAGTAGTAACTGAAATTGAATGTTCAGAGAGAGAGTAAGAAACCTTGTATATAGTGACTAGTGTGTTTTGTGTTTTTTTTCCTTTCAGCATTTTATGATCAGTGTGTATTTAAATTATCTTCTGATTGGTTCGTGTAATTGTAATAACAGCAAAAACTTTTATAGAATATATTTGAGTGTGTGAAAAGTGATTCTCCTTGTGTTTTTTAAGTAATTGCATCCAATCCACAACGTTCTGCACGACCCTGAACCCCGCCATTCTTCTTATAATTTTTTTTTGTTTGCGCCCACCCAGAAAACCCCCATTCTGAGCTAGTCGGCCGGGTGGGTCGCAATAGATCGAGGCGTACCCTTTCCTCTTTCTCAGTCAGCTTTTTAGGGAAGTTTTGATCCTATTAATGTTTCATGTCCCTTACTTAAAAAAAATATACTCTGCCGTTGCATAATTCCACCGACGTGTTGACCATTTGAAAACGATGTATTTACTAACAAAATAGCAAGTAATTACTAGCATGTCGATACACCAGCTCGCGTTAGGCTGAATCTGCAAATACTGGCAAGTTTCGGTGCAAGTAGCAACGGGTTGGTGTGATCCTACGTGCACGAAATTTTATTTACAATTGTTTTGATATCAAACAAAAAATTAAGATGCGTTAGAAAAAATACTTCGAATTTTTGGGACCCCCAAAACTACACGGATTTTTTTTGTTGCATATGACTGTAGTTACTATATATTTACTCCACTTTTACCTCAAGTGCGTGGTCGAAGATTGTAATGTGTCCCAGCAATGACAAGTCGTGAGGAAATTGGGGCATCAAGTGTAGATGAATTGGTAGTGGGAATGGAGGAACAGGAGTGGATTCAGAGGAGGAGGCAAGAGTGTTCGAAATAAGGGTAGGAGTGGAGAATGTAAGGAAGGTGAAATGGATGAATTTTGGCAAAAGTCTGCGAAGGAGTCAAGTTTATGATGTGTTGTGCAAGCTTGTTACCGAGTGCATGTTTGCAGCAAGGTTCATGTGGAGACCATGCCGGGTGAAATGTTTTGCTGAGAGGATATTAATTTAAAAAAGTTGGATATCCGTTTCTCTCAGATACAGTTTTAATTGTAGGAATTGTGGGAATTCTGATGTTTTAATTGTTGGTTTGACAGTTGGATGGCAGTTTTAATTGTTGGTTTGGATCTCAATCTCGCTGCACAGTGTTGACCTGTTGTCCCAGAAAAGCAGAGTCGTGACTACTATGATAGTGTTTTGTACGGCACATTGTCATTTGTTCATATATTGTTCAGGTGTAAAGTTACCGTCCAAATTAGTATCATTTTGACTTCCTGTGATAAAGACGGTCAGACGGCCTGATTGGTCAGTCCTTCGTGTCGGGTCCAACTCTGAAGTCACATCTGCAAAACTCCCGAAAGGTTTAAAAATAGATGAGCACGGTTAGCAATAACAAGGTTAGCACGCCATTGACTTTACCCCTGCATCCACAGACAAACATGGACATATGCAATTCCAAAAAATAAATTTTCAGTTTGAGGACGTGCTCTCCCTCCCCATGCTCTAACGAATTGTGTTCGGTCAGTCTTTGATACAAGTACTGAAGAACTATAAAAAGAATGACCGTTTTCCTGATTGGGATTTAAAGGAATATTAGAATCCCACATGTTAAGTCTGCCCCCAGAATAGATGAGTGACAGCGAAATGAATTCAACTACTGCTTTTCATCGTGTCAGCAAAACGAATTTTACTGCTGGGTCCCTTTGCGTCCTAGGGATGGGGCGCCCTACTGACCTTGCTCGTGTAAAATTCAACAGACTACTTGTCAAGAGACATGTGTACAAGTTTCTGAACATTAGTGGCAATAATAATGTAAAGAGAAAAATGAAGAACTGTGAACAGTGTGTTCACTGTGCAACGTGAGTTGTGGTCGGCGTGCAAGATACATTTCAATCCATTTAATCTTCCTGATTAAATGCAATTCATCAATTTCTCATTTTTGCTTACCCCGGCAGTGATTGGGTTGGAGAAGTTGAATGCACGCCAATGGGGTTATGTAGTTTGCATAAAGATTGTAAGTTTTCTAATCTGCAGTCAAGACCATTAAGATTCCATTGCCGAACTATCATAGATTCTTCTTTGTAATAAAATCTACTATCAGTTGTATCTGCATGATTTAAGTACTACTTTATGATCTAAATAAGTACGTGCAGTGTTTTAGGTACTCTCTAAACTGAATTATGAGTCTGAAGTCTCTATGTTAGGAATATGTTTTACTAATTTTTTAATAACTCTTGTAAAACTGCCCTTTATGGATCCTTTATTCAATACTTTTTTCAGCATACTAATTATTTCAATAAAATCAGTTGAATAATCTTTTACTGTAGGAATGGGGTCAGGTACTCCAAAAGAGTTTTCAAGGAATCATTTGAATTGAGTGTATTAGGGAGGAAGTTTGTTTCGGTTGAAATCAGTAAGTTTTGGTTGGGAGCAGAAGATCCTCTCTTGACTTGTGAGTTGAACTATCTTGAGAACCAGGTTCTTCATTTGTATTTTGTGCTCTCTTTTACTATGAGTGTTTATAGGCTTGATATTTACATTTCACATCATTGATATATTCTCAGGGGTAGAAGATGATTTAGATGAGAGACTTTTCTTGATGAGGTAACTTTGTATAATCTATAGCAACTGAGTCAGACGCGTTGTCACATGGTTGTTTTGGAGGGGGAATATCTACTAAAATATTATAATTATTGTTATCTCTTGATCTATTTATAACTGGTGGGAGGCTAATGTTATTATTTGGACATTTGCTGGCAATATGGCCTTCATTTTTACATTTCAAACAGGTAATATTATCAGTTGTGGAAAATAGTCTATATGATGTATCTTGGTATAGGAATAAAAGTGAGGTAATTTATGTACTTCATATGGGTGGACAGACTTGTCTCCCTGAAGCTCATAATATGGGATATACCTGGCTCAGGTAGACCAGCTCTGACAAAGATCATGTTAGAAAAAGTTTAAACTTTCATTTGTTGAAGAGCATTTTTTATCACCTCATGTGGGATAATTGGAGAATCATAGGATATTATTACTCTTACATGTTCCCTTAGTAAGGGACTATCACTCTCTTCAATGTCATTAGTAGTAAAGGTTGATGGTTATCTGCTAGGTAGTTAGCGATTTTCTGGGTACTTAAGAACATACGGATCCTATTTTTCGCTATGCGCGACACAAATCGAATGTTACTTGAATTAATAAAAGTTCTTATTTTACTTACTTAGTATTTTACCGTAAGTTCTTCGTGGGATTCTATAATAATTACTTGATGCTTTGACGGAAAGTTGCCAGCTGTCGCAGCTCCAGCATAAGATTTCAGATTTGATTCATGTTGTTGTTAGTCCGTTCGAGGTTATGTTTTCCATGTTGTTCGGTGTATCCATTTTGACACAAGTCGCCACTCTCTCAAGTGGCACCTACACACAGAATACACTTCAAGAGGCTATATCACAGATTTGGTTATCGGTCTGCCAAATAAGATATTAGAATCACTGTCGAAGGCACACGTGAACGGAGCTTACGATATCGCTAGTACCGCGGTCAGCCCCCGACTCAACACATTTATTGTTTATATCTACTATTGGTTTCGTTAATTATTAGTGTTGTCTCTCGTGTAGCCTTTCTAAATGTGTACATCATTAGTCTGAGCTCATAAGTTGTGAGCTATTTGTAAGTTGGAATGATCGATTGGATACTGAATTTCTTCGGATAAATTGAATACTGCTTTCGAGTTGAATAGTTCGTGAAGAAAAAAATGTTCTTGTTGATTGAAGGATCTTTG
Organism: Teleogryllus occipitalis; assembly: GCA_011170035.1. Classification (NCBI taxonomy): domain Eukaryota; kingdom Metazoa; phylum Arthropoda; class Insecta; order Orthoptera; family Gryllidae; genus Teleogryllus; species Teleogryllus occipitalis. The sequence goes on along the minus strand of BLKR01014805.1, from coordinate 104,678 downwards.
TTGTCTATAGGTATAGGAATAAGTCCTTCATATTACCCAATTGTACCCAACAGCCTGAGATAAGTCAGATGAACCCTTCTTTTATTATTGGCGAAAGCAATTTGCTGTTCTTTCTAACATGTCCGAAAATGCAGACATGACGTAAGTTCTGACGTAACTCTTGCATTAACTGACATGAAATAAGTTCTGACGTAACTCTTCTGACTTAGTTCTTAAGGAACATTTGCCCATGATAACTAGAGGTGCTAAAACAGCACATATTTTCTCGCATTATTGTAAGTAGTTACGTAATATTGAAATATTGTAATTTTTGCCATCCAAAAAATCAGTTGTAACTTGAAAAAGTCGGATTCAATCAATTCAAACAAAGTACCTGTGGTGCATACCGAGGTTTATTTCGAGAGTCAGGAACAGAAGTCATTTCAAACATTTACAAATGAAACAAACGTGAACAAATTTAACTGTTACGGTATTTGCAGCACATAATACAGAAATGCAAGGATAATTTCACACGAGCCTGCTTTAATTACGATACGGGGCTATTGCAGCCGTATCGTCGGCGTACAAGACGAGTTCCGTTTGAGGGCGTGAGGGGATGTCACCCACCCAGAGGCTGAAGAGCGTAGGAGCTATCACCTTCCTTTGCGGCACTACGGCTCGAATGACGCGTGGGGTAAATTTAGCATTCAAAAGCGTTACTTGAAACGTTCTGTTGCAAGATAAAAGTGAATAAGGTGCACTAGGTACGTCGGAAAGTTCATGATGTGGAGTTTGTAGAGGAGACCGACGTGCCAAACCTTGTCAAAGGCACTGGCAACGTCGAGGAACACTCCACTTATGAATCGGCCTTCGTTGAATTTGTGTCTTATGCGGTTCATAATTCGCACAAGCTGATATGTTGTTAAATGATTGGCAAGGAAGCCAAACTGCTTCTTATTTATTAGAGAATTATCTGAAACAAGTTTTAGAATCCTGTTTAGCATTAGTGTTAAGTAGCCTAAATTGGCCTGTACGACTTGGCAACATCGGGTTTGTGAAAAGTGAGCACATGTGCGTGTTTCCACTGACTCGGAAAATACTAAAACATAAATATTGCATTAAAGAAAACGACCAAAACCACTATGGTTTGCTGCGACAGCTTCTTCTGGACGTCGTCAGAGGTGCCGTCGTCGGGCTCAGGATATTTTTTAGCTTTCAGCTCCGTGATGGCCGCTTCAACTTCTATTTCTGCAGTGAAACTCGGCTCGTCGGTGGGCGCGTTCAGTGCCGCCATTCTCTTTTGTTGCACTTGGACAACATGCGGTATTAGCGGCGCTTCCTCGACCGCCTGAAACTGAGAGCAAGGAGTTCCGCATTCGTCTAGTTCGATTCTGCGTACACTCCTGTGCTGGGCTGAAGCGGCGACACTGAAATTGGAATCCTGGAAAGCAAGCGATACATTTTCTAAAGTGAATTATCTTCAGATTTGAGGCCTGATAACAATTTTTCCCATTTCCGATTACGGTATTCAGCTAATTCGATTTACACTTTACGTTTTAATCGATTCAGCTCATTTTATGATCGTGCACTGCCTCACTCTGCTCTATCTGTTCTTCCTAGAAATCAAATTAAGAAAATGGCTGATCATTCTTAAAAAACGTTGCTTCTCAGCTGCTGTGTTGAGGCTGTCAGTCACAGCTTCGGCGAATTTTGCTGCTCCAGCTTCTATCTACTGTGGTCCCGACAGAGCAGACGCAGACGGATACATGGCTGCAGGTCGATCTGAAATTGTTGCCACTTTTGTGTGCCGCTTCTATGGCGTAATTGCAGTAGATGGTGACAGGCCGCCGCGTCTCATATCCGCTATCATCGGAAAGTGGTCAGAGGAAAGCTCATAATTAGGGGGTGGATTTTAATGAAATGTCATTTTTATTTTCACTTTAGAACAATGCCGTTTATTATAGAAACTCATTTTATGCCATGACAAGAGGAAACGACCCATGTTTGTAGGTCATTATTTTGATTTTTGTTATCGATTTTGACTAATAAGTTATTTTTTACCCTTTTCCGTAATTGTTAATGTATTTTTTGTTGATTTCATCGATTTTAATGTCATTTTCAATGGTACTTGCTTCAAATAATATTTACGAGATACAACAAATATTCTTCACAGAATTACTCAGTAGCCTATTCGATTTGTTCGCTCAGAAATTGTTTTGACAGCCGTTGTATGTAATTCTTGTGACGTATATCATCGGCCGATTTCGGGATAACTAGACAGAGATTTCTTGGTCCAAAAAACAGTCGGCCGATTTCGGGATAACTAGACAGAGATTTCTTGGTCCAAAAACAGTCCAAACCAAATGTTTGTCAGCTAAATTCATTCGAACGAATGGAAGAAGTCTCGATTACTGCAGTAATGTATTGAACAGCTTGAGTTGTTCATCCCAACTGGTTTTGAAAAGATTTTTTTCGTAATTTTTCTTTGGCTTTAGGGTATTTTTAAAGCATTTGAAGAGCATTTTATTCATCATTTTTGGCGACGTTTTAGATCATCAAAATCCGCCCCTACTCATACTTAATGTGAGTGTAGGAGGGTAATATTTTTTTTGCCAAAGCGCAATATCCAGAATATCGGGCTTGCCGTTTGAATGAAAGGGATAGAAGGTGGGTGTAGTGGGTGGGGAGTAAACATCGCAGCCGTTAGCATCAGCGGTTGGTTTCAGCTTGCGGCCGAGAGGGCAGATCATGCGGGAGCTCCACGACGTGTGTTTGGCATTAAAATCGCCAGTCACGAGTGTTGGAGTTGTGTTTGCCGTAACTAGTTTTGCAATATCTGCATCTAGAAGGTCGGACGTCTCCGCGGAGCGGCCAGGGCGAGCGTAGAGAGAAAGGAGACTCAGCGGTCCGCGTTCCGTCCGGTCGACAACAGCAGTGGCCTCAGCATGCTGCAGCAGAACTGAAACACAGTGAATTATGTTACGTCTCATTATACTGTTTTTTTACATGGCATCTCCAGGTCACGCGCGAAAGAGGGAGAGGATAGGGAGAATCCAATGCGGAGCTGCAACGTCACTACAGTTCCGACTTTTACGGCTCCCTATTGGAGTTTTCCATCCCCCTCTCTCTCTCTCTCTCTCTCTCTCGTGCGCGCGTGCTTGAACTTAAGATGACACGTTAAAAAAATCCAAATATAATATTTCTGTGCTGCCTCCTCTGGTGGCGTCTGTAAAATTATCTGCTTGTGCTGTGCTTTTTCGGGCGCCAGGTCGCCCGTTATACACCCGTCGCCGCGGCTGGCCCAGATTCACTCCAGCGGCTATACTCCGATTTGAACTTAGCTGCACTTCAAGGTCACGAGCTGGAAGGAGATGGGAATACTGTCATCCAATCGGGAGCTTCGTTAGGACATAATTTTTGGCATTGGAGCTCTCAATTGGATAACAATGTCCCACTCTTCTTCGCGCTCGTGACCTTGACGTGCAGCTATGTTTAAAACGGAATATAACTGTCTGGTGAAGCAGATACAGCCTCGCTACTCCGTAGACTTTAAAGGATGTTCCACACATTCGTTATTGGGCGATCAGCGAGCAACCACTCGCCGAATAACGAGTAGTGTGGATGAGTTGCTTGCTATTTGCCGAGTAACGAACGCTCGGCGCTCGCCCTACCCACCGCGTGTCGGTCTTTTGGACACATCAAAGGAAGCGAACATTTGCCGAACGCTTCAGCTGTTCGGGATTGGGCGAGCGGTAGCTTGCTGCTCGGTGAATGCCGAATGTCTGTAGCCGCCTTAATACACAGCGCGCGCCGTCTTGTGCGCGCACCAACTTCAAAACCAGCTGCGCACACGGCAATAATCAGTGATTAAAACTTCTTAAAGTTGACAGTGAAGTTGAAAGTGAGTAAAAATAACAGTGAAACAAGGTTTCAATTTAAATAATATAACATCTATGATACCTGACATTTATAACCTCACAATTATTTTATTTTTATTATCTATATTTTTCAATAATAACTGTCATTAAAAACAGACGTTAATATTTTAGAAATTTACAAATAAAATAATATAGTGTTGAAAATAACACGTATATCGACGTGAGTTGTAGATATTGATCAGATCAGTATAGTCTCATTTTTTCGTTTCACTGAGGTAATCATAGATTTCGACCTGGTTTCGACGCTATTTGCCATCCAAAAAAAATTGCTTACGTGTTTTCCAGATTTTTATGGTGAAGCAGTGGAATAAGAATTACATAAATAAATAGGTAAATAAATACAAGTTAAAAGGTAATATGCAAATAGATGTACCGGAAAGCACTGTTAATTGAAGAGTAAAGGATGTTATAATAATACTGTTTCCAGAAATTCAAGAAATATGCCATAAACTTTTCCGTTGGGAGATTTATGAATGATCAAAGAGGAACCAAAGAAAAGTCTGTGTCAGCTGTGACGTTATCGATAGATAATGCCTTCATTTACATTCTTCAGAATGCACTCATATTTACGCTCTCAATCAGATTGTACGAGGAACTCCACTTAATGGATACGAACAATAAATCATCTTAATCTTATTGCACTTTGATCCTATTGCACTTTCCACTCCAATCACTATTTTCTAGAATCGAGAACCACATTACAGGGTTTATAAACTGGCATATGCAGAGCTTAAATGACGATGTCGTCACTACTTTAGAGATGTGTAGGATTTGATATACGATATGTGCTCACTGACACGTAAAGTCTGAGATAAGGAAATCCTGTCAAGCGTCACACATCGAATATCGAGCTGTCACGTTTCTCAGCAGAGATCTGACGTAGAACGCGAAGAATGAAAAAGACAATTGTACAAACAGTGACGTGAAAATTGAATAGATTAATATGGTTATATTTATTAACTTAATACCAGAATATTACCCACCTTGGTAGAAATTAAGCACTGGTCCTTTCAACAGAAAATTTCAGTAGAATGACACATTCATGATTTTATTCATCAGCACTATGAAAATTTTTAAATTTATGTTAGTTTTTACAACATAAATAAGTTTTTCATTCACTAAAAAAAAAATACAATCAATTTCACATCTCATACATTATAGCAGTTTGAAATACCTCTCCTTATACCCTCAGCAAGGAACACTACACCTTAATTTTGAAACCATTTTTTTCTTTTCTCTTTACCTTTTCGTTGTCGTTGAAATTGGTGTCATTCAACTTTCTTTTCATTGGACCAAGAAGATAAAAATCGTAAGGGGCAACGTTGGGGTTGGAAAGGAGATGTGACAGTATCTCCTAATCCAGTTTGCCTGTAGTTTCCAGTGTTAGTTGTGCATTACGAAGTCGATTGTGGTGTTGAAGAAGAAGCCCGTCTTTCCTCTGCCTTCAAACATTTCCTATTCTACGCGAGCTTGACTTTGTTTTAAATTTTGTCGGAGTAGTATATGCTGTTGATAGTTTCTTGGTCCACCAAATAATCAAATAAAATCGGACCATGAAAACTCCGAGTGTTTATTAACATAAACTTAAAATGGTTTCCTTTTGAATTTCTTACGGACAGGCGATTTTGGGTATTGCCACTGAACGCTTCGACACTTACCCTGTGGTTAAAAATAATGTGCCCAGCTTTTTTTATTTTTAATTTTTACATTTGTTGCGTCAACTCACGACGCAACGCGTCTCCTAACCCCGTCTTGGGTGTTGAGCGCTATTGGAGTAATCCTCCGTTACTATAGATATTTCTGTCCGTCACGCCTCGTCACAGTCTGTTGTCAAGAGGACCGCCAGGTAGCATCTCCGCGTACGCGCCTCCCGCGTCACTACCCAGCGGCCAGAATTGGGAAGGAATAAGAATAGAGGTAGCGTTTAGGACACTTTACAGGGGTTGAAGTAGCCCTTGTGAAACAGCCAAACTCGTTTTGTTGAAACAAATTTCACATGAGATTCGACGGGAGTCGAACCCGGATCTCCTTGGTAAAAGGCGAGCGAGTTTGCTCTGCGCCACGAGATGGCCTATAGGATTCATTAAAGGTTAAGGAGGTTGTCACGTTATGTCAAAAATAAGGTTAAACGTTGCAAGTGAACTTTATCAGAAGATTAGATGTTTTTACACGCTTTCCCAAAATATGAAGCGATTCTAACGTATAGTTTAAAAGATAATCACATTTGAAAACTTGCGTTTTAACACGCAAAGTATAGGCAAAGGATCTCGTCCGACCATAAATAATTAAACTTGAACACTTCTACACAATATTACATGAGGAGAAAAAGTTATAAATGCAGATTAAATCTTTCCAAAGAGAAAAGAATTGGAATGAAAAGATTTTACTGTGCAGTTTGGACAAGAACACAAAAAGAAAATAACCACTATCATCAGTTTTTCGTAATAACGAAAAAGCACAACAACGTTTCATGACGTACCACTTGGCGGGAATTTTAAATTTTGAGAAACTGAGCAAGGCTGGTTTGAGGGCATTGCTTTGTGAGCTGACATGCGTATATGAGGTAATTTATGATGAATGATTATAAAATGGGATACGTGGATTATCCTCCATTGCTTTCTGTCCCTTTACACTAATCTCATATGTAGCGTAATGCAGGTTTTTAACTTCAAGTTTTGCAAATTACCTAGGAACTCCCACACAACAGTCGATGAGGGAAATAAGTGTTGATTAATATGGTGTGGTCTTTTTGGATTTTGTTCAGTGGAAAAAAATTGCTACGAGAAAGTCTGTACCATTCTGTAGCATCTCAAGTTCTAATTTCCTTGGTGTGGACTGGCTGTAAGGTCTTGCTCCATTCTCTGGCCAGTTGCATCTATCGTCGCCGCAAGTACATTTTCTTGACGTTTTCTCAATTTTTCGCTTTCTTAATAGTACAACCGAAATGCGACTTCAAGAATATTAAAGAATACTAAAACCTCGTCCAAAATAGTAATTTTCATTGAAAATTTTGAAGCCGCATTTAAGAAAATGGCGATTAAGCATTACTGCAAATGCTAAATTTGAAGCTCGTTTTCACATGAATCTGTTGAGTTTTCGAAAAACTTCATTTGAATTCATTTGAAGCACTTCCACTCACACATGTAATAATGTATACAAATCGATGGAGATGGGCATATAAAAGATATTTATACAAAAAATGATAATAAATGTGAATGGCTATTGAGAATAAAAATCAAATTTTGGGTTGAACATTATTCAACAAATTATTTATATGGTTCAAAACTGATAAAAAGAAAAAAACTAACGTCATGAATGTCAGTAACACACACACAAATGCTAAAACTATACACCGGTCAATTGACCGGAAGCCGTCGTTTTAGGTAGGCTCGTTTCTCAAGTACCACACAACTTTTTTCCAAACAAATTTATAAGATTTCTCTGGAGCCTAAAATAATTAAAGTCACGTAATATCAAACTCATACATATACTAGTTTCCTAAATACGGCAGTTCGAAACTCCTAACCGGTCAATTGACCGGTGACCATCGTTTTAGTGTTAAGAGATGAACTTTGTAAATATCTCTGCTCATAGATTCCTCGTTTTTATGCTGTTTTGTCATACTTTTCTTCCATTGGGCTATAATTGAGATCTTTGAAACTACTAAGTAGTGATCGGATGATATATCACTGCCTCTGTAAACATGAATATTTCTAATTTGGGGTGCTAATTTTCTGTTCGCTCAGTGATCTGGTGGCGCCATTGCTCCAGGTAAATTTATTTATATCCTTTTTCCTAAAGAAGGTATTCATTATTTTGAAGTCATTAATAGTAGCAAATTCCCTAAGTTCTTGCCCATTTTTATTGACATTTTCTTTTCCAAAGCATCCAACAACATTTGGAATTATCTGTTTTCCTATTCCGGCGTTTAGGTCTCCTGCAATTATTATATAATCATTTTTGTTGCATTTATCTAAACTCCTTTGAAGAGTTTCATAAAATGCGTTAGTGTTCTCTGTTCTGCCTTCTTCTGGTGCGTACACTGCTAGTAGAGTTGGATGTCCTCTTGGAATTTGGAATCGTGTTTCAAGTATCCTGTCACTGTATTTTGTATAGTGTACGAGTTTCTTTTTCTATTTCGAATCCATTAATAAAGCAACCCCACTGCACACTCTTTTATTGGTGTCTACTCCACTGTATATTAATGTGAAATCATAGAGATCTTTTGTCCCTCTACCCCTCTTTTTGTTTCAGAAATAAATGCAATATTTACATTCCTTGCTTTTAGCTCTCTCTCCAATTCTGCCTCTTTATTATTTAGCCCTCTCACATTCCATATACCTAAAATTAGTGTATCCGTTATTCCCAATCGTTTTTCCTTATGTTTGCTAGAGTTGTTATAGGGCCGTCATGTTATTTCACTCGAAGCTTTCGAGTAAGAATTTTTCCCGGTAAGGTTACCAGTCTTTCGCGGGATTGTGATCTGACAGGGCTGGTATCTTATGGCTTGATCACAAACCACCATGCATACTAACCCCACATGGGGGGCTGCTCCTTCTGCCCTTTTCTGGCCATTAGAGACTTTGTCCTTGTTACCTCGAACATGGGTTACAGCTGTTTGTGCTGAGGTCTTCACCGGGACTGCCGTTGAGGTCCTGTTCTGGCATGTATCTGTCCTATATATAAAAAGGGAGACAGAACATTATGTAGCAATTATAAAGGAATAACCTTATTAAACTCTTGCTATAAAATCTATACTAATATAATAGGAAGAAGACTAAAACCAATCATGGAAAACAAACTCTGAGAAGCTCAACATGGATTTAGGAGAGGAAGATCTTGCAGTGACTGTATACTTACAATTACCCAATTAACAGAGAAAAGACGAGAACAACATTTACCAACATTCTACCTGTTCATCGACTATGAGAAGGCATTTGATAAAGTTAAGAGGATACTACTATGGAAAACATTAAAAAAAGAAAGGAGTACCAAAACATTTAATAAGAACTATACAGAGTCTGTATACATAAAATATAATAAAAATAAGAACAACAAAAAATGGAAAAAAATGCTTCAATCATTAACCAAGATGTAAGACAAGGGTGCCCATTTTCACCTACTTTATTTAACTTATATATTGACGAAGTCATAAATGAGTGGGTAAACATTTTAAAAAGACAATTTATACTAAATAATGTAAATATTACCACGGTATTGTTTGCAGATGATGAAGTCTTTATAGGCTCCACAGAAGACAGTATCCAGGAAGCAATATATAAATTAGAGAATGTAGCTAAGCAATATAACATTACTATATCAGCAGACAAAACTAAAATCATGGCGTTTAGAGGTTGTGAGCAAATAAGAGCAAAAATTGGAAAATGTAATAGAACTTGGTCCTGGAAACCTTGGAAAAAATGTAATAGAACAGGTAAATTCATTTAATTATCTTGGCTATAAAATAACATTATAAAAATAGTAATTTACAAGTAAAATAAAACAGATATAGACAATTCTGTGACACAATAGCTCGAACATTAAAAAAATAAAGTTAGAAAAGAAAGTATACTGGAACTACAAAACAATGCCCATTCTGTTATACGGAAGTGAGTGTTGGATAATTAACTAAAACCAAATTAGAAAATTAGAATCAGCTGAAATGAAGTTACTTCGAACCATAGCAGGCTATACACTTCTTAATCACCAGAAAAGTGAAGAAATTAGAAATGAACTAAAAGTTTTAAGTGTGCGTGATATTGTCAAAGAATATAGGGAAAAATGGAAAAAAATCACGTAATAAGAATGCCCGAAGAAAGAAGACTCAAAGTTGCCTTGAACTACGAGCCAAATGGGGGAAGAAATGTGGGAAGTCCACTGAGAATTTGGAGTGAGCAGTTTTCAGGAGCCGGAACAGACTGAACAAGTCTAATCCTTGCAGTTGATGATGATGATGATGATGATGATGTTTTGACCCGACGCGTCCGGCAGTGTTCGTACAATTTCCAGGTTACACCCAGCTCGATCCGACATTACTTCCGTGAATTGATTTTTTCTACAGTTAGAAAAGTAAAATTTAGTATTGTTTTAGCGTTTGTATTCTATAGGTTACCATTATATTGAAATCGAGGAGTCATAAGGCGATGAAATTCAATCGGAACTACAAAACGACTATTAAGTGGGTAATCTTGAACGAGAAAGGAATGTGAAGTATATCTAAACACGAGAGACAATAAGTATTCTCTATGTTGTACAGTATGCAACAAAACACTTTGTAAAATCATTCATTAATTATATATTATAATTGTAGAAAATAACATTTAATTTAATGTATTTATTTCTTGTGAAAGATTAAACATCCTTTCAATATATTGGCCAAAACATTATTTATCGCTTTCGGTTTATCCTTCATTCACTATATTTTACAATCTTCCTGACATGTATTACTATTTGTCGGGTCACAGTGACCCGACTCGAGTAGTTACGTAACTTTTTTCGCGCGAGTAATTAAGGGTTAAATAAAATTATACAGAAACTAAAAATTGATGATGAACATCTAGAATGATGTATAATTTGATAGTTAATAATCATTTAACAGTATAGAAAAATGCAACTCAGAATTACAATTATTCTTTCCGGAAGAGGTCCATTGATAAGATTCTTCTTCTCCTAACTACACCTTTTCTTCTCTTTCATTTCTGCAGGTCTATTCATCACGTCATCCTCCCCCTCCGCCTTAGGAGAATCTGGGGCTTCCGTTCAAGCGGAAAATAATCCTTCGTCTGGATTACACTGAAACAACGGAACCTACAGACACTGCTTCTCCCAAATGTCAAGAAGGGATTTGCGGCGGCGATTACCTCTCGCTCGGAAATCACCTCAAGCAAGCGGTTTCATTCGCTGTTGCCCCTCTCGAGGCGCATTTAGGGCCCAAACGATTCTTCCAGCTTCACTTGAGAAGCAGGAGGTCTACCTATTCATGACGCTAAGTCCCGTCTCGTTTAAGTCAACGACAAAGTACCGACACTGAAAAGCATCTGACAGATTATTGTAAGAAATATTATGTCTGCCACGGAAATCTTGAATTCAGCAGTCTTGAATAACTTTGAAGCATTCTATATTTAAGCTCCGCTCGGGAGGATGATATGAAATATTGCAGAAACAAATTACAAGTTTAGATTCTTTTTCTTGTACAATTGACTCACTACATTGTTCGTATATTTTAGTTATACACATAAGTAAAGTATTACCACCACCACCACCACAATAAAAATAATAGTAATAATAATAATTAATATAATAATTATTGTTATCATTATTACTATTATTATTGTTACTATTATTATTACTATTATTATTAATATTATTATAAAGGATTTACAGACGCCATTCTAGAGAAGGTAATGGAAATTGAATATATGACTGCCTGTTTCCGTACCCCATATGACTTCCTGTTTCCGTACCCCATTTTCATTTCTGTACCCCTTGCCTAGCATTGAGAATTGTACCGAATTCTTGGCTTGACAATATCAGCTGTGACATTTACGGAAGGCGTTGAAATGCAGTACGCAACACTCAAATATAGGAAAGAGTAACTTAAATATTAGTACCTGCCTGTATCACCGAACTTTATATATCACTTGGTGTTACCAGAGGGATTGAACCAGAGGTTAATATAATGAAAATACCCCCTCGGGGTTTCATGTTTTTTTGTGTCCGATAAACCTGTTCAAAGCAACTAAGTTTTTTTACGTTCTTCAGTTCCACTTTACCGCTACCTTTGACCTGGGAACAAAAGGACCCTTAAATATATATATATATATATATATATATATATATATATATATAATGTGTTATTCCTTTCTAAAAACATGATATTATTGATGTATCAGTGTTACTCCATTATACTTCAAAAATTCAGAGAGTCTCTAAGATTTATTTCAAAATTTTCCAAGTTTCCATAAGCCCCTTTAACTTCATTAAAAAGTGAAAAGTAAAAAAACGTATAAAATGCAAAATGAAAAGTGGTAAAAACTGATATTAAACAAGTTTAAGACAATTATAAGAAGTTCGTTTAAATATAAAACAAAGCTCTACCGATTACAATACTACTCCCGAAAACCGCACATTTTTATTTAGTTATATATTCCAACAGGTAAAAAAAACTGTATTTTCAACTGCTTTTCGTTTATAGCATATAAACATTTCGATAACGTAAATAATAATAATAGTAATAATAATAATAAACCCTGTGTGGTGTCGGGGGTTTTAGTAGAATAGCACCGTGGGATCTCCCCCTACCGTAAGATCGGACCGCTCTCCCTACCTCTATGTGCTATTCTTCTTTTCACGCCAATTTGCCCTTCCTCACCGGCGGGAACGAAAGGTGGATCCAGAAACTTGGAAGTTCCCATTAGCCATCCTAGACAATTCCCATTTTTGCCCTTTCTTTTTCCCCTTCCATCAACCTGGCCGTAGGTATAAAAGGCAACCCATAGATATATGAAGCCACAAAGGAGGAGTCGTAAGGCCTCGGGACACAAGCCGCTGCCTGTGGAGCGCCAAGGACCGTTTGGAGCCGGGGCTGGACGAATCAGCATGCGGGACGCCGGCGACAGGGGGCTGAGAGGGCGGGCTCCTGTCATTAAATATGTGACAGCGCCCAATATGACTGCATCATCTAATTGTGGGAATCTGGTCAACGTGGACGAAGAAAACGCGGCCAGTACTTCTTATGCCACTTCGTCCGCTGGCTTGTCTGCCCGAGATACACGGGAGACTGCTCTCAGAGGAGGACATTGCACCGAAAACAAATCGCGAATTAGTTGGACACGAGAAATGAACATGGAAATCATGATGGCCTTTTACCGTGTAAACAAGTGCGAAGATACGCCACGTTCAGGTTACAGACGACTTTTCCATGAAGAGTATGAGAGGATTGGAACAAACATGCAACTTGCAGAACAAAATGTTGTTGACCGTAGAAAAGCCATTATCACCAAAGGCTATTTAACACCAACTGAATTAGAAGGAATCCGTAGGCAGGTTGCGAGCGAATTGAATTTGATTAACGAAAATGTAGTACAACCAATCCAGAGTACCACATCAAATGACATTGAGAGTACTTTTGAAGCCGCCTCAGGTACAGAAGAGATTCAGGATACTGGACTGGGTGAAGCGGCAGAATGCTTCCGAAGTCTTTTGTAGCTTTATCGAAGTACTCAACCTTCCAGCAGACCACGAATACCTATTTTGAAGAACATCAGAAGAGCCAAATTACTAATAACGAGGACCAACTCCACCTTGGAACAATACCTGAGCGAATGTTTGGAATTAGAGGAAGTACACATAGCACTACATTGTGCAGCATCAACGGTGATGAAACTGAATAGCCAAAAGACATATGCACCAAGGAGGCAAGTTCAACGAGGTGTTAAAGAAAAGAAGCCAGCCTGGAAGAGGAGACTTGAAAGGGCAGATTTGATTCATGAATTCCTGAACGGCACGCGCTCCCGAAAAATATTAAAGAAGATAACTGTGATATGTGCTCAGTCAAAAATTAATCTAGGAGATATTAATTGTCAGCAGAGATTTCTATAACTGAAAGATGACTACCGACAGAAAGCTAAGTTGAAAGGAGCTCGATTGAAAAGGTATAATGCGCTATACAACAGAAAAAAACAGAATATCTATTTCACTCAAAACAGAAAAATGTTCTTCAAACAACTGGATTCGGGGAGTCAGACAGATTCATCTCTAAATCTGGAGTCCGGTGCGTTTGAGGATTATTGGAGATCAATTTGGTCGAAAAGTGAGCATTCTAACCAGAACGCACACTGGATTCGGGATATCGAAGAGCAACGTGCTTCGATATCACCTATGTTGGTCACCGGTTTCACGACCGAAGACATACGTAGAAATATTAAGAAGACCAATAACTGGAGGTCACCAGGACCAGATGGACTTCACAATTTTTGGCTGAAATATTTCACAGCAATCCACAAACCATTGGCCATCTGCTTTACAGAAGCATTAAATGACCTGAGTAAGATTCCACATCATCTTACTGAAGGAAACACCTTTTTGCTTCACAAGAAAGATGATGTCTCACAACCACAAAACTACAGACTAATAACGTGTTTGTCTACTATTTACAAATTATTTACATCCTTGATCAACGAAAAAATATATGAGCATTGTGAAAGAAATGAAATAATAGCAGATGAACAAAAAGGATGTATTAGAGGTGCTCTAGGTTGCAAACACCAACTTATAATAGATTCTGTAGTTTTAAAACAAGTCCAGAGTAAGCAGAAAAACCTTCACACGTGTTATGTAGATTACACAAAAGCGTTTGATTCAGTTCCTCATGATTGGTTGATAAGAATACTTGGAATCTACAGGATTTCTCCAAATATCATAAACACACTGCAATCATTGATGCTAATGTGGAGGGTAAATATACATGCTTCTAAGGAGAAAATATGTGCAATGGACATTAAACGTGGGATATTTCAAGTTCTTTCACCCGTATGGTTTTGTCTGGCCTTAAATCTGTTGTCATCACTTTTAAATAATAGTACCATTGGCTACAAAATTAAGTCATCAGATCATAAGACTTTAAATCATCTTTTATTTATGGAAGATCTGAAGCTTTACGCTGGAATACATAAAAAACTCTGTTCCTTAATAGATACTACCAAGATTTTCAGTCAAGATATTAGGATGAGCTTCAGTTTGGATAAATGCGCCATCATAAGCATACGGTAAGGTAATGCAGAAAAGTTGGATAAAAATATTCAAGGCATAGAAGAGCTGCAACCTGATGCTGCTTACAAATACTTCGGAATACAACAGAATATGAAACTTGATCACAGCGAAATTAAACATGAGTTTACCGAGAAGTACAAGAAGAGGGTAACCAAAATACTGAATACGAAGTTAGCTGGAAAAAAAATAATTACGGCCATCAACAGCTGGGCTGTACCTACGCTGATATACAGTTTTGGTGTAGTAAAATGATCTGCTGCGGACCTAAATTCACTGGATAGACTTACTAGAGAAGTTCTTACAAAATTCGAATGTCTACACCCTAACTCTTCTTTGATCCGTTTGTATTTACCAAGAAGAGAAGGTGGTGAGGGCTACTTAATATTTTTACATTTTGCAGAACCCAAGAAAAAAATGAGGGACGCTATACTTAGGTCTGAGGATTCCCTCATGAAGAAGGTGGTGAGCGCTGACACTGGATACACGCCACTTAATTTAAGCAACGAAGGCCCGAATATTATAATACCGACTCTAAAGAGGAAATACAAAATTGGCAGCAAATGATGCTTCACAGTAAATTTCCAAATTCTCTGTTGGACCCTATGATTGACAATTCTGCGTCCTTAAAGTGGTTGAGCAATGGTTACCTGTACCCGTAAACTGAAGGTTTTGTAGCAGCAGTTCAGGATAAGAACTAAAAACTATGAAAAAACATATTTTAAAAACAAATGACATCGACAAATGTAGAAGATGTAACAACGGAGAGTCTATCGAGCACATAATGGCTGGATGCAGTACTTTGTCAAAGAGTGGCTATTTAGGCAGACACAACCAGGTGGCAAAACTCATTCACGGAAAACTAGGAATGAAACTTGGAATGTTGGGGAATAATGCTTCAGCATACTACAAGTATGAACCATATGCTGTACTCGAGACAAAGACGCACATCTTATTCTGGGATCGGCCTATTATGACGGATAAAACGGTTCATCATAATCGCCCTGACATTCTCATAATAGATAAAGAAAAGAAAGCAGCCTCTATAATCGATGTTGAAATCCCTTTGACTCATCACCTGCGGATGTTCGAAGCAGAAAAACTCAGAAAATATGAGAACTTAGCAACTGAATTAAGAAACATTTGGAATCTCCCATTTCCCCATGGTTATATCCGTTGAAGGATTCGTCACCAGGAACTTTAAAAGAAATATGGAGAATTTAGATATCAAAAATATCTTTGATGAAGCTCAGAAACCCACCCTTCTTCAAACATGTCATATTGTCAGGAAATTCCTAAATGCGTGACATTCATGTAGGTCAGGATGAATTTCCTTCCTGCGCAGTCCGAGGCTAGTCCTGTAACATCAATTGGACAGGTGATAGATTTTCCTGCTAAAGCAGAGAAAGTGTGAATAATGGTAATAATAATAATAATAATAATAATAATAATAATAATAATAATAATAATAATAATAATAATAATAATAATAATAATGAAATATCCAGCATTTTAATCCATTTTCAAGTATATGAGGGGAAGAACTCCTGAAAATTCAACAGTGACCTTTGCATCATCATAATGACAAGTCATTTATTTGTAAAGCTGCTGAAGAATTGGGATCAATAATTTGAATAGAAAACTGATGGAGTACGTCACGTCACGTAAATATGATTCAGATGTTTACCTATGTCAGAATTATCGACGAACAAGAAAAACTTCTACTTCTATTTCTCGTTTGATGCAAGCGAATAGTATTTGAAAAACTGCAGATGGATCAAACATAAATAATATTCTATATTCGACTGTGAAATAGAATCTAAAGATGCCTCTTTAAAGAGGAAATATAATTACATTATTGGACATCAGAAACGTCTCATGATGTAGTAGTTTATTTCGAGCTGCTTACCATTTCTCTTCATCAACAGAATATTCACTTAATGGAGAGTATTGTACAGTTTTTTAAAGTTGGAAAAATGCTACTCCCGATTAGTTCCCTCTTACAACCAAATTACTATTTAAGAACGATCTCCCCAAATACGTCTAATGGGGAGACTATCGTGTTGACCTCAGAAACATATCATGTAGTAAACCATTCACTCCGGAGGTTTCATTTTTGAGGAAAGAAGCTATTAAAAATATGCAGTGAACAATTTGTAGTATGATCTCATGCTTGGTCCCGGCGTCGGCTAGTCCCTGGCTAAGGCAGACTAACAGGGGCTCATACATATTCGGGATACGTGAAAGTGGTACTCCTACCTTTTTACGTTTTCGAAAAAATACGAGCATCTGTGGCCACATTCTTGCGGACGAAAGCTACATAAATGAAACTCATAGGTTCCTTCTTTTTTTCAGGGTATTCGTTCGTCTTTGATCGTGCATTCAACGTGTGTGCGCACAAATCTGTAAAGTTTTGTGGAATATAACGTGGTACGTAATTGTCATTCGAACGATAAGTAGAATTCGTGTATGTGCATGATATGGCAATAGCTTTTCAGAGCAAAATCTCTGACGAACTGGAACGTAACTGAATAAATATCTGAACCTAATGCACTCATTTAATACTGTCACTTGTGCACTTATCATGAAAAGAGCCTGTGTAATAATGCATTTGAATGACAAGAAAGCCAATAAAATGTGAGTCATCTATATAAATGGCCAAATCAACATTATGGAAATAATCCTCGGCCTTTACGAACTAAACTTATTCTAATTGGTCTAGAAATACCTGTTCTGTCCTAAGGCTCGACACCAGCTACGGACCTTGGGTGACCCAACGGTGACCAAGCCTCTCAGTCATAGGATAAGGGGGACGTGTCGTTAGCACGAAGACCTTCACCGTATATTCTGGTTTTCATAACCTTAGAGTGGGCTTTCTTATCGTCATCAGCAATACATACTGGGACATTATAAGGAAAGCGCTCAGTTATTATTTTGGGCCGGCCGTTAATCGAAGACGTGGCTGTGCCGTGGAAAGCTAGTACGCTATCCAACGAGCCACCCAAGGCCGATGTAAATTCTAGTACTAAAGTACTCGAGTACTGAGTTCCCGAGAACGACAAGCAGATATGATACTAATACCATTTTAATCCCAATTCCAAAAGTGATGAGGGAGCGACTGAGTGTTGGGTCCGCGCGGGTCAATTATGGTCATTACTCACGTATGTGTAGTGTATGTTATTTCGCAAAAGATAGCGACTTTTCTCCCACGCTTGAATCTGAAATCCGGCGCTGGATTCGGCTTTTGAGTTTGTCCCTCTTCAGGTATTTCCTCAGCAGAGCACCACCGCAGCCCGGACAAGCTAGAAGCTCCTGATAGGTTTTCGGACATGTGTGGTAGTGTAGTGCATGTAAGTGTGTGTGTAAGGGAGGAGGAGGTTTCAAGAGTAAATAAGGAAAGGTCAAGCACGATCAGTGACCCATTTGTTTCCTCCGTCATTCACCTGGTATTAATGGGCGAAACAGAAAAATACCGATGAGAGTAGGAGGCAGATGGATTTCTCCTCCAGTGGTTGATGAATTTGACCCCAAACTGGTGAATAGCATAGTTGGATAATGTGCGTATGTATAGTTTGTGAGTGCTAACGTGTCCAAAGTTGAATAATCCAAACATTCCATTCATCAGATCTTGGCATCTAAAAACCAGTTGCAACCGAGATCACGAGTATGTGTCAGGAGGAAGTGTCCACTTTTGTCACAGAAGGAATGAAAAGGATGTAGAGGAGAAGCAGAATCAAAATCACTAGTATTCTGGTAGGTCAGGTCCGAAAAAGTCAATAATGTATTTTAATCTTCCAAGGAAAGTGTACCTAGAATCGATTGAAAACTGGGGATGGACAGCGTAGAGGGATGATCACAAAAAGGTGTTTCCTGACCTACACTCAACGAGCGAGCGTACACATGAAATTTATCGATCTGTTTGTGTAGGTAGTGTTTGGGTCAGGTAGACTTTCAAACAGCGCCATTTCAATACAGACTTTAAAACGGCGCCGTTGATTGACCCAAAATTAGACGTGTTTAATATTATTTGTTCTATTACATTCACTGTTCTAAGTTATTATTACTCCTGGAGTACAAATATGAATGTTAGAGCCTCCAGATTTTTATTTATTTTACGTAAAAAACAGTTAAAACTGTATGTGGCGTGCTACAGAGAGAAGTGAATTCTGTGCACGTTTTCATAATTCTGGTATCCCTATCATAAGCCATATACTACTTGAATTTTGAATACAGAAAGAAAATGAGCTTTTTTGCAAGGATTGTTAACAAAATACAAAGAATAAAATTTATTGTTTGTATCAACAATAATACAAACCGCATCCCACGACCCCTGCAGCAAGTAATCAATAAAAAAATATTTTATTTTTAGTAAACAATTTACTCATACCTGTATTACTTAGTGTGTCAGTATTCGCATTTCTTATAATGGTAAGAATTTGTGCCTTGTGCTCACTATATCTTAAATCTTTTGTTTCAACTTCACATCGAGTAGTAGTTTTGTTAATTATAATTTTATCGATTGCTTTTATTGAATTTAGTGTGATCCGTGTAGGTACATTTATTGTAATATCTAAACTGAAGGAATTCATTAAATCGAGAAACTGTTATTTTTCGCAAGATTCGACCAGAAAGTCAATGTTAAAATCTCCGCATACAATTATGGATTCAAAAGAGCGATTACTCTGTTTCTTTAGTGTTATCTCCAGTTTTCCTAAGAACAAAATATAATCTGTAGCTCTCTTTGTTAGAGGCCTATAGACGCAAAGTAATATAATGTTTAGCAAAGAAAGGTGTACAAGAGAAATTTCAAAAATATTTTCAACGGATTCAACGGATTAATTCCGTCAAGTAGATAGAATCGATATTATTTCTAACGCAAATACAGGAAACTCCATATGCAGGACTTTAATCCGATTCTCTTTCTCTACAATAAAAGCCGCGATGTAAAAATTTGGAATTTAGAAAATGCTAAGTTCATTAGGAAATAATCAATGTTCTTCTCTCAGTTGCAGTTTTAATTGTTGGTTTGTGTGCTTAATCTCGCTATATAGTGTTGGTCTGTTGTACCAGAAGGTGCCTGTCTACAAAGTGAGGTCATAAAAGCATAAGCATTCTACTCCAGCTATGCGTAATGGTGAGTATGACACTCATCACCATTTTTATTGTACTTTGATCTCTGTAAAAATAAAATTATATTATTAACGATCAATAATTTAACGCAGAGTTAACTTTCTTAATTTAAATATAAGAAATATAGGTTTAAATTTGATCAGTATCGCGTCTGCAAATTTTTGGAAAGTTATGATGAAAGGAATAAAAGTAATAATAAACAATTATGTGTAACATATTTAGAGTTTATTCCCGAATTTAGATTAAAAATTTCTACAACTTTATATGTAAAATTAATTAATCATTGATAACTCGTATGTTACACGGGAAATTTAAAAATAATAAATTTAAGAAAAATTTAGTGTTATAATTAACGGTATTATAGGTGTCAATGACATAATTCGATATGGAGAGAGAAACATTACCAATATTATCGTTTAAAGTTAAGAACAAAAACAGTTAGTAGGGTTAATAATATTAATAATAAATATGTGAAGCCGGCCTCGTTGCGCAGACGGTTACGGCAGCAGTCGCCTGCGCGAGACTGCATGTGGAGTCCTGCGTAGGCGTGGTCGTATCTGTGATTGTCCCGTCACCCCTCATCATCATTGTATCATCGCCTATTTCACAATTCGACGTATAACAACCTTGTCGTACAGAGAGATACAGCTGAATAGCTGATCCTAATAGCTACACAAGTGAATCGTGTAGCGAAGTCAGAAATACCCAATACGCCACTAATAATAATAATAATAATAATAATAATAATAATAATAATAATAATAATAATAATGAAATAAATATACAAATATTTTATACTTACATAAAATATAATAAATATATAAAAATTATAAAAGTAATTATATTAAAATTAAGAATTAAAAAAAAATATTTGTTCGTAATAACGTCATGGAAGTCTGTGCAAAGTTCTTTGTCGTTAATAAAATAATTCGTCATAATCATCATTCGGAAGGGCAACGTGAGCACGTTGGCCGCGCCGGTGCCGGTCTTTCCGGGCACCGGCGCCGTGACCACGAGCAGGGGCCGCGTGTCTGCGACCGCCGCGCCCTGACCGCACTCGACGAGCCTCGTGTATCCACGCCAACGCGTCGCGCCGCTCGCCCGCGGTCGATTCATCTACACAAAACGCCGCCGCCCGTTTGAAGGGCAGCGGTCCCGCCGCGTGCGAGCGCGCGTCAGCCACGGCGCGTCTGTCACGCAGACACGCGCGCGTCGCCCACCCGTCCGCGTCCTCTCGCCGCTCAATCCCACCTATAAATCACCGGCGGCTCACGCGTGGGGGCGGGGCGCAGAGGAGCTGGAGCGGGGTGAGCGAGGGAGGCAGGGAGTGGATTCGCAGGAGGCCGGGGGCGGGGAGACAAAAGGCACAGTGTCCGTGGGCAGGGGGCAAACGGGCTAAAAGCCTGGGAAATGGACAGTGCAGGGAGCCGGGCGAGAGCGGAAGAGGGGTGGAGGAAGGGGGAGGAGGAAGTGGGTGCAGAGGCGGCCCGGAGAGACGAGTGAGGGCGATCTCGCGTACCGGCTGGGGGCGGCACGGGTGTCACGCACTCGCCTGGACAAACACGCGGCGCGGCGGGCGGCGCGTGTGTAGAGATAGCAGGCCGTCGAAATGGCCGACCTGCTTTTCCAAGTCATGTGGGGTTGTGGTGTTTGAGGAGGAGTGACGTGGGAAGAACCGGGGGAGGAGAGGGAGGGGAGGAAGGAAGCAGAGCACTCGTGCGGGGATATGCGGTGGGAGGAGGCGGTGGGTTTAATCCGCAATTAGGGTTTATGGGCGAACGCGGTGCGTTAGGCTCTGCATAGAACGGAGCGGTGGGCGCAGGGATGGGGTGCGCGGGGGGGGGGGGTACAGGGCGTCGCCACCTGTCGCTCTGATATCTCGCGCCCCCGACGCCTTCTGACGGGAATATCGATGTGAATATTGTCCGGTTCTTGCTCTTCCCTGAACGTCAATAGGTGAGAATTGCAAAACCTATTGAAAGGGTTAACAAAAATCTCATTTCAGATCCGTCTAAAAAAAAATAATATTTTTTTAAAAGAAAATTTTTCCTATTTCATATCTGTATGGTACTAGAGACAGAAAAGATAATTAAGGTTTTTTGAGGTTGTCCTATCTTCACAACTAAGATAATTATGAAAGAAAATAATATTACAGTACGCATTTTATTTTAAATATTTGTAGATTGAAATGTATTAAGTAAAACAAGTATTGAATTGTCATTTAAAATTTAAAGCCTTTTTCTCCTTTTCCATAAAAGCACAATTTGTGTTGTTCAGAGGTGTAAAGAAATTTAAATGATTTAAGAATTCGAAAAGTCCTCAGCATGTTTCCCACAATCACACCCGGTCTATGGATTTGAAATTGCACGCGTCTGTAAATTTAATACAAGAAAATTTAATACAAGAAAAATACCTGCTGTATATGTTAATCTAGAAAATTATACGAGCTCTCAAGACAAGGAGTTTATACAGATTTAATATAATACCGAAAATATTTGTTAAATATGCTAAAATAAAATGTACAGCTCGAATGTAGAATAAATTGCAGTATTATAACTACTATAAAAACTAAATGTGTTCATGGACGTATGTTTTTCTTTTCGCTGAAATGTTCAACAAGGAAAATATATCGACATTCACAAAGAATGATTATGTAGCATTGGTTTGAAAAAGTAGACAAAATGATAGTACCACATATACTTGACATATTTTATTACAGATGGAATTTTTACAATCCTGAGAAGTCAAAATGAATGTCACTGAAAACTTTTTGGCTTAAACATAATAACTCAGGAGTGACTTTTGAATGAAGTATTAAATTGTTATTGTTTCAATAATAATAATATTTTTAATTCTCCACTTCTTCATTTTGTACATTTAGTATACCGGAAACAAATTTCAAAGGTTTCAATCAGATTGGACAACATAATATGATATATTTATCGTATCGCAAATAAAAGTTTTAAAATATTCCCAAAATATTAGCAACAAATATAATCTAAATGCGGCCCAAATGTGTTCACAGAATTACAATATGCATATGGAAAACAATCAGCAAATGCATGATGCAAAATGCAAAATGAGAAATGTTTGGATTTACACAATTTTTTTTCTCTGGCTTCCAAATTTACAGCAATGGAGGCTATCATTAGGGTAATCATTATGTTGCCTTTATCACTTCAATTGTAATACATCATATCAGAACATAAATGACTCTCTTAGTCTATTTCATAATTTTGAAAAAAACTCTATTCTTTCTATAACTAATTCCTATAATCATTATTTATAGATACAAGTTAATAAGTAAGCTCACAAAATGTTACTGCGCTCAACCAACCAAGACTTCTGCATCGAGGTGTAAGGAAGGTTTCACGTGTAAGGAAGAAGAGTACAGCGATCTCAGAGCGGAAACAATTATTATCTTTCTCAAAAAACGTCTGAGAAGATGTCCATAATATTATCATTCTGATCACAACACCCGACGTTTGAATTATCACAAACCAAGCGCTGGTGCAACCGATGAGCGGCACCAGGGTCCCCGAAGTCAAGAACCCGCAAATAAGACACCTGCCGACCCCCAAAAAAGATGGCAATGATAATCACGAGCCCCACTTGGGCATTCTACAACGGCCTCTCCAGAACGTATCTACGCCTGTAACAAACATTACTTTCCCGACAATATGCCGACAATGTCATTACACCAAGTTCCGATTCGTTAAAAAAGGAGAATAAATTCACTTTCGAAAAATAATTTTACTTTCTCGCCTTACGAAGTTCTTTGCAAGAAGAGGAAGTTATGCAATCGTGCCCCAGAAAACGGAAAATTTTCAACAGAAAAATTCTTATTGCCGGGGCTTCGTAAAGAAAAAGTGGATATCTCCTGTTGCTAAATTTGAAAGAAAATCCTCTAACACGTCGTGTAGCTAGAATCCATGTTTTGTTGGTCCTTGGTACCGAAAAATCGATTGACAGCTAAACGTCGTTTCTGTCTGTCTGTCGGTCTGTCCGTCTGTGGTCAACGATAGAGCAGATCCGTTTAGTCGATTTTCTTCAATATTGATATTTCTCAAACGACCTGAATGAACTCAAGGCTTTGGGAGTTTTAAACGGATATTTTTATTTTTGAGTGTACTTCATATAAAGCCTCGAAACATTTGCAAAATTTTCTTAAAAACGACACCAAATGTTTCCATCAAAATTTGTCTTCGGATAGCGTAAAGAACGCTTAAGGGAATAGTGGTAGTCTCATTTTTGTTGAAATAACATATTTTTTTAATATTGCAAACGCACAATTTTTTGGGCATCTTCTTATAACTATAATATTGAAGATATAGATTCTTTTCTGAATGAGGTCTGTTTCTTAAAGACGTATCTTTAAATAAGTTCATGTTCAATTTTTCGAAAATATGATTAGTTTTCGTGTAATTTTGCACGAAATACAGACATTTTTTTCTCATAAACCTGCTCATATATCCTCTCCAAATGTTTTTTTTTATTTGCATCTCATATGTAATAAGGGACGGTAAAAATATGGTGGTTGCCCCATTTTCGTCTATCGTTCCGTTTTTTCTCGAAAATTGCAGAATGTGAACATTTAAAAACTAAAAAATTGGAGATAGCGATTTTGCTTTAAAGAAAGTCTGCTGTAAAATATCAGCTCTTTAAAAAAGGTAATGGGCAATTTGTTGAAAAAACGAGCTTATTTCGTTTAATTAGTGTCTGAAATTTATGCAATTTCTAAAAAATATTCTCAAAACTTGCACGAATTTTTTTCATTAAAGTTTATCCTCGTATGTTACAACGTATTGTAAAAAATCTAGTAGTGCTGTAGAATGACACAGACTTTCTCGCAGTAGTCAGTTTTCTAATCTGTTTAGTCTCGATTAACTTTTGGGTTATACCTTATTCTCTTCACAATTGCCATCTCTTGCCTCTCAAAGGTCTTTTTTTTCACATTTTCTAATTTTTAGGCTCCCTAATGTTAGAACTTAGTCATGTCTTTAAGTCTATTATAGAAGTGTAGAGACCGGGTCCGATCCGGATGGTGGAGGTGGTTCAATGGCGCTTACAGGTTCAGCAATTCCGTGCAAAGATCGCGGGTTGGAATCTCTCACGGCGATTTTAATTTGTTACTTATCTCTCATGAATGTGTTGTTGCAAGAAACTATTGAGAATTCGAGAAAGACTATTGAAAATCATTTGAAGCACACCTCACAAATACAAACAATACAGACAAATATACAGGAAGTGTCTGTATGTAATTATCGAATATCCAACTTTTAAACACTTTTCAACTCTCATATTCGATTTCTAAAATGTATATCACATCAAATCAATTGTCTGTCTATCCATGTGTAAGAACCGATTTAAATTGATACTACTTAACCTATCAACACAAAATTTAAATATCCTGTAGACACTACTCATGGAACCAACATAGTTATCTATTTACCATGATATCCTCAACCGTTGCGAATATTATTACTTGACGCACTTACGAAGGTTCTTGACATACAGCGCGGCGTACATGGCGAAGTGGTATGTGTGTTGGCAAGTTAACTCTGTGGATTTGACTTCAGGTCTCGGAGCGGTAATAAATTTCTGCTGGTTGAAAACACTTTAGTTAGTTTATGTAATAATATAATACAGTGGAGCAGTTAGAAGTAACGCGCTAAAGTATGTGCGTTTTCAGAACTAGTTTTGTTATGATATTTTTCCTTCGCGATTTGAAAATTCTACCCCTCCTCAGTGAGTAAGTGAAAGCATAATTGAAGATAAATTCAAATTCTAATTTATTAACATAAAAAAATATCGATTTCATGCGAAATATGATTCCATCCAAACATTAATATTCCACCTAAAAGACCAAATATTTCTGTCCAGATATAAAGTTCACTTATTTATTGGCAACATTCGTGGCAGAGTATGCTTGAATGCCGTACTGTCAGAAGAATCGCATGCTCTCCTACTTAGATTTGAATCAACCTTGTAATCTTTTAAATGCACTGTGGCCAGATTGTGCTAATCCCAGATTACTATACTCTTTGAAAGGTGTAAAAGCCGCTAAGGTTATTAGTATGATATATCCTGTTGTAATAGTAATGTATTGTTTATACCTCCAGGAAACAGACATGACCTCATTGTCTCATTTGACACGATAGGAACGTTAATTAAAATTAAGAGTCCGCAAATTCTACAGGATGTTACGATGTGACGCACCGTTGACATGTCGTCAATACTTCCTGATATGAAGTTTACCGAGATAAGGATGCTGATAAGAGTCGATGATGTACACTAAATCGCAAACCGTTGTATTGTTGGACATACAGCTTGAAAATAAAAACAAAACAGAAGAGTAAGCGACCGGCAAATCGAAGAAATTTATTTGTGTTATTGTATAAGCGATATAATATTTGGCAACTTCATTACGCTGTCTAGTATTAAAAAGTATTTACACTCCAAACATCGAAACTATTTACTTTAAAGAAAACAAAATAAATTAATATGTATTAATAAAATAGAGTGGAAAAATGGACAATATTATTTTTTTACATATTTAATGTTCTTGATCAACCCTACAAGTGTTTTACATGTTACAATAATTTGTTAACATTCTTAACATTCATGGGGGTACTTTTTTTACAACTGTAACTAATGCTTACGAGTTTACACATTACTAGTTTAAACATTTTCAATTTGATACTAAGTCATATATTATTTTCTTTTTTATTGAATTGTCTGGAAATAGCCTAATATTTTATTCTATTTTGTTTTAGTTATACTTTTGACATTTACGTTGAGAGGAGTTTGTCTTTTGAATTCTAATTGTTTCTTTTTGTCAGTATTATCGAGTTATTTGAGAATTTGCCTGTTGGTTATAAACCATGGAGCTTTCATTATCACCTTAAAAATTTGTGTTGTTTCATCTGTGCTTTTTAATGATCGCTTTTCAACATCTTTGGTCATATAGCGACCACTGTGAGTTTTAAGCTGTAGGGGGAACTGTAGGGACAACACGTAAGAACAACACACACACACAAACATCCATACCCTAAGCGGGATTCGAACCCGCGACCCTTCAACCTTAACGATCTTGGCTATCCAGGCCTGCTATTGGTATTTATTTGATTTGGAGATGGCGAAGTCACAGTTGCTCGAACAATTGTCATTGTACCTGTCTCTATTTGCAATTTATAATTTTCCGTCATATAATTTGGTTATTTTTTGCATTGGCATTGTTTAAAATATATATGGTATGGTCTTTCCATGTTACATTTTTAAAGTAATTACTCCTAGCAACTTTACCGTTTAGTTTTCTACTGGACTGGTTTTTAGTTTACTATAATTAAAAAAGGTGTTTTCGGATTTCTAGGGAATAAATAGCTTTCCTTGGATTTTTTTAAAAATCAATTGAATCCTCGATTTTTGTGTCCTCTTGTAGAAGAAGCTAGGGATACCAGAATTTAAAAAACGTACACAGAATACACTTCTCGCCATAGTAAGTCATGCACAGTGTTTTACTTTTGACGTTAAATAAATAAAAAATGAAATTTAAAAAATGTTATTCAAGACTTACAAGTTTTCTTGAGCTATTTTTATTTCACGATGTAAACTGAAGAAGAAGGTATCGTCTGCAAAGAATGCCACCTCGAATGTGAATACAGCTGGGAAATCTGACATGTAAAGTTTGAACCGTATGGGTGACAAAGGGGAGCTTTCGGGAACTCCAGCTTTATTGGGTCGAGAACTAATAACAGTCATTAATTTTAACTTTAAAGATGCGATCTTTCAGGAAGTTTGATAAGATTTTTTGTTAGTACCACGGTAATCCTATATATTGTAAGATAGAGGCATTGTGCCATACATGAACAATATTAATAAAGTAAGCCAAGGTATAATTCAAAGGTAACAAAAGAATTACTTAAGGAGTTGCGAGATATAAGATGTGCCCTACATTAGGCATCTTAATCCTCAGAAGTGGTTTGGAGCAATGTTGTTTGAGATCCTAAAATATTCTAAAAAACAGAAGGAAAGATTTACCGATAGTTTCGCAGACATTTAATTCGTCATTTGTAATTTCTATTTTTCCTTTTTCTTCTTCGTGTTCTATTTATACGACCATATACCTGAATAATAGCTAATTAGGGAAGAACAAAATCAGTGTACAAAGGCTATTACCGACAAATAATGAGAGATGATTTAGATAGCATAATGAATTGCTTTGCTGTTTTGCCTTTCTTGCTACACCACGACCAGCGGGTGGAAATATCCCAGTCTTACTAGACAGCCGAAGCGACAACTCGAGAGTAGAACACGTGCGGGCGAAACAATCAATGCCATTTGGATCGACAGAAAGGTATTACAAGAAATAAAAGCAGTCAGCCATAAGAACGATGAGGCACGGACACGTTCACAGAAAAGGTGACAGGGCTTCAATGAGAGGCCAGCGATCAGACAGCCTGTCATTAGTTTCGTAACCTCAATGTCATTTTGTGTTCATGAGATAAAGAGAGCTATAAAACAAACAGACGCACATGGCCAGTAGAGAGAAACCCTCTCTCATGATTTCATCATTTGATTATTGTTTACTACTCCGCACATCTTTTTAAGACTTGAAACGTTCAGATCTATAGCATTTTGATATCACATAATTGCACTGCTCAGAAATTTTTTCATGTTCCGTAATTGTTACACAGTTTTACAATCCGCAAGTACTGAATTAACTTTCAATAACTGAAACCAATCATGCTACATATAGCACAGATTTTCTCGTTACAGTTAATTACGCTCATTAATATTTCTTTGTAATCAATGATATCTTGATTATCCTGACCAGGCGCTGGTTCATATTCGGCTATTGATCGCTAATCGACTCCTTAATCTTCGTTGACTCCCTTCAAAAAAATCATCAACCTCTGGGGGTCTATACAGACCCCGTTGGAAACCCCTGGTTTATGCGGTAGCTTCGATAACAAACGGACGGATGGACGAACGGACAGATAGACGAACGGACGGATGAACAGACAGACGTTTTGCCGTCAAACGATGTTTCTGTATCAAAGACAAAAAAAAACAACAACATGGATTTTGACTACACGTTTTAGAATTTTTGTTACCAGGAAGATATTAATTCAATTTTTCGTTACTAGTGTTTGGCAAAAAGTTTTTCTCTAAAAAATTCACCGTTTTCCGGCGCACGATTACAATACTTTCTCTCCTTACAAAGTAAAGACGAGAAAGTGAAAACAAATTTCTCAAAATTAAGTAAATCTAAAATATAATACGCACCAATCTTCTCCATTAACAGGATGGTTTTTGTTTCTCTCCTAATGTTTATACTGTAGATTCTGTTTTATAAAAAATAACTTTTTAAAAACTTTTTCGGCCTCATAGTTTAATTGAAACAAAGCTATCAAAAAGTTGTAGAAGAGCAAAACTTTTTTATATTAAACTTTAAAAATCTGTCGTTTGTATAGAGAATGTCGTTTTTAGAGAAAATGTCGTTTGACCATTATCGAAAATGCTCTATTTTGAGATCACTCGAAAAGTTTTGAGATTTTAAGTAACTTCATCAGAAATCATTTGGAGAACTTGGATCTACAAATGTATTCAATTATAAAATATACCTGTGACGTGACGTAATATATCTGCGACGTTACTGATCCTTCTTGAAATCGCTAAAAACAAAAGTTGAAGACGGAAGTTTGCATCGTATTCGCCCTTAGTCTATTCTGAAATCAATACTAACAGGATTGCCGCAAAAAGTGATACGTAAAATATCACAATATTTGCGTGCAGTACGAAAAGCAGAAGTTGCAAGAAAAAAAGTAAAAACGCAAGATGATAAATTTGTCCAAGAAATTTGAACCGTAAAATAGCCCGTGAGTGTGAAAAGAACAAGAAAACCGTAGTATGCAAATCATATTGTTTGTTGTAAATATTGTGGTTAAAACAATATTACTAAACTTTACACAACCATTCTCAAGTTACTACTTACCATATATTGTTTATCCGCTTATTTTGCATTACGAAAGAAAAAAATAATTTCGCGCATCAGCAATGAATTTTATAAATTGATGATGAATTTTATAAACATATTAATGATATAAAATTAAAAATGCAGTACTTGATAAGTAAAGCTAAGAATATAACAACTAAAATGTGGAATTATATTAGTTCGTGATGTTAGAAGACTTCTATGGAACGAAACTTTCTCTGGGGTCGGTTTTCTCTCAGGTGAACAGTTACGTTCATCGGGAAGACGCGACCTCTCCCTGGTCAACCATTTTCACTTCCATCAAAATTTCGAGTTTCCATTACATTATTGTTGGATCATATATTATAATGTCACTCTTTGTGGGCACGTTTACAATCACCATTAATAAACGGTGATTGTATAAATTGGATTTGCAACTAAGTAGTATATCAGCGAATACATAAATATTAATGGCACTATATACGACAGTTCCGATGAAACAAGAGAAAAATATTATGCCTCCATTTATCACAGCTTCACCTCTGTGCGATCGACAGAGCGAGCATACAATAATATGCATTCAATTGAATATAACAGAAATTGACAAGACCACATCCGATTACAACCGTGACCAATTATACAATGACCTATTCTAATCGTTTCGTTCATCCCTTCCTGTGACTTACTTGTAAATCAAAGCATAGTTTTATTATCTGAATTATCACGTCACTGAAGCATTATTCAAGAACACGTTTGTTAACAAATTATCATCCATATTGTAAATAAGCGAACATATTCCCACTCAATGGAGACAAATAGGCGGTGTGATTTATTTTCAGATCGATGTAACAATTATTTGAGAACTAATTCATCAATAGGTAAATATTCAACAGCACTAAATTCACTAGTAAATTTATCAATCGTGTTATATAACCGCACAATTAATTCCCAGTTAATTATAAGGTTATGACCTAATCAGTGTAGTTAAAACGTAATGAAAAATATTATCACTGCAAATGAATGAAAACATGCAAATGAGTGAACCCTGAAAACAAGGAACAAACTGCGATACAGAGTAATTATGTTCTGATAACCACACCTAAAGGAAACTAAAAAAATATGGAATTAAAGGGCAAAAACGACGTATATTCCAAATAATTTGTTTTATTTTCTTATTTAAAGGCGATAGACAGAAAACAAAACTTTAAACGCGTTCCGGTTAGAGAAAAAGTATGATCAATGCAGAAGACAAACTCATATTTTTAGATTGAAATACTGTCACCACGAAATTCGTTACATGTAACGTTATATTTGCTGCCTCTCAATTGGTTATTATTAGAAAACCTTCATATGCCCTAGCCCAACGTACATACTAAATTATACGAATCAGGGAGTGATTTGACTAACGTGGCTCTAGAGGTGGCCGGAATCTTTCTTGTTGAAATCAATTTACATATTTATTAATTTATTTAAATTGATTTACATGTCTGGCGTTCACCGCTCACGTGACATGCTCTGTCTCTGTCGCCCTACGAGTGCCATCGGGAAGTCTCGCTTGAAATAAGCCCATGTGGTCATAATTGAAGGTGGAAGCGAGAGAGGTTTTAGAAGACGTAAAGCCATTAAAAGAACAGACTGAAAAATATTTAGAAAATATATGGAAATATAAAAATTATTTACGCAAATAGTATCATAAAACATCTTAATGCGCGATTTAATATCCAATTCAGTATTGTCATACGATGTTACGATGAAGTACTGTAATCTTCTCTAAATTTAACAGGGTAAGAATTGTTGACTTTTTTTGTAAATTTATGAGAAACTAATGACACAAGACTCAGTTAATGCTGTACCGCTGGATGGAGAATTACTCCATAGCCACACGTACATTATTCGTTTTATGACGCACAAATTGAATTTTGCATATTATGATGTAAAAACAGATTACTTCGACACATCGCGCATTCTAGAGCTTTAATTCCAGATTGGTGTGTGCCAAAGGGGCACAAAGTGGGGCAGGTGAGTTCTGCGTGGACACGAGGTTTGGGGGACAGGTGGGGAAATGAAGGGAGCAGGTGGGGATTAGCGAGGGACAGGCAGGGAATTATGTTTCTTAAACAATATTCTATAAAACGAGATCTTTTGAATGTTCAATTACATTTTAGGGGATATAGATCTTTTTAGTGTGCCCAATTCAGAGCATTGGTGGTCGAAAAGTGCAGAATCCCAATTTTCATGTAAAATTAAATTAAAGAAAAAGGCAGACATGATCTCTCACTATAAAATTAAGATTTAATCTCAGTGCTTAGCCATATTAGAATGGTTGCTTTTGCACAGTACCGGGTCTATAATGCTGTATGAGTTCAAGGGCTGGTCGTTTAAAATTTGGATTCTACTGTGAAGTAATTTTCACTTTCAAAACAATAATTTACAAAGTGCGGAGTTTTCGCGCGTGTCCAGCTGTGTTTTAAAAGTTCTATAATTTTCAGGAAAACCTTATGTTCAATATAAAACTGTTTCATTAACAACCATAACTTTATTTCGTGTAAACCTAATATTTATAACAGTACTAATATACAACATTAAATGACACATTTTTGAAATAATAGTTGGAAGGGAACTCAGCCATCACAACTAGAACACATGCGATGTGTGATTATGCATGTGTAATGTAAACATATAACTACGATATAACTTTTTGAATTGTTAATCGTACGAGTGTCATTCGGAAAGTGAAAAAGGTTTTTTTCTACAGGAATTTTTATTTAGTATATGATGTAACACGGGCTGGTCAGCTAATTTTGTGATGTAAATTAGCTGATGTGTCTCCACTATAAGGGAGGATGACCGTTACTTATAAGGTGCGACGGTCAGTTGCAGATAGCAGTGCACACACGCTAAATTTGTTCATAGAGCGCCAAGCGTGCCGCTTACCTGCCATCCGGCCTCCGATATCGAGCATCTCTGAGGTGGGCGCTCTGGGTCGAAGGATTGCATTCCGTTTACTAACTAGTACGATAATACACAGAGACGAAAAGTTTTTGAAGTGCAACCCGCCGAGGGGACGGGAACACAGCTTATTTTAAGAAAAAATATTTTTGCATACAATTTGTCTTCTCCCTAATGATACTCTGTCTTAATGTGACTGTTCCGGTGACAATTTGCGCATTCCCGAAGACAAGGGACGGCGCAGGGTGGCCGGAGGGTTTCTGCCGCCCTCCATGGAAGTAGGCCCCAGAGCGCCCTTTTGTGAAGATGGAGATGGGGGCCCGAGAGTGCCATCGCTGAAACGCACGTGGCCGTAGCTAATTATTAAGACAGCTCCACACATTCGGTATTCGCCGAGCAGCGAACTAGTGCTCGCCCAATCCCGAGCAGCTGACGTGTTCGGCGAATGTTTGCGCCCTTTGATGTGTCCAAAAGACCGACACGCGGCGGGTAGGGCGAATCCCGAATGTTCGTCACTCGGCAAATAGCAAGCAACTCATCCACATTACTCGGGATTCGGTGAGCGGTTGCTCGCTGTTCGCCGAATAACGAATGTGTGGAGCCGCCTTTATGAACAGCGCTCCGCGCTGGGTTCTTAATTGATGTGTTGCAGGGGTCGATGAGCCTCATTGCAATATAAACAAACGGAACTGTATTTTACATACAATTTGATACTCAAGCTACTTTTCTACGTTGTCACTGCCGAAATTTAGGCCCTTTTCGAACCCTGTTTTTCTATGCCTTCTGCATACTATGTTCCCGCCAAGTTGTTGAACTGATGAACGGCTTCTTGAAGTTGATCAACACTTCCGTTGCGTGGTTCACCCAAAAAAAATCTTTCAATTTGAGGACTAAGTGATGATATCTTGGGGCTGTCTGGACTGTATGGCGAATGTTGAAACTTTTCCCACTGAACCTGTGTTTTGTGTCCCTCATTTTTTTAATGGCACAGCGAAGTCTTTGAAGCGTAGGAATGTAGGCCGCCGCCTCCACTTCAAGTTATCTGTCAATGAATTTCAATGGATCGGTCTTCTAGCGAGTTTAAAAAGAGGATAAAACTGCACACTTCACACTTGGCGGGATCCTCAGTTTTGACACACAATTTAAAGTCGCACAGCTAACCAGAAATCCACCGCATTGGATCATTGCTGCCGCCAAACAGAAGTCCATGAGTACCACGATCAGTGGTCGGTCGGTGGTAGTGGTGGGGACATGCGGTCATGTGTCAGAACAAAAACGATCTTTACTTTCCGAATAACCTACCTACTTATCTGTTCGAAATAATAAGGGATTTGTGTGAGAAAATTACAAGGATTTCCTTTCAATTTTTGAGTTTTCGGAATGCACGAAAAACTTTAATCTGCACTTGCAGACTTCTGCTTGAAGCCAACGCACGTTGGCGGTGTTTCAGGAGATTGAAGAAATAGATGACATTTTTTCACAGTCAAACAGCATGAAGTAATACGAATTCATAACAATTTATACAATTAATTGTAACACGACACGAACTGTTGAAAACTATTTGTTCTGTCCAAACATTGCTAATTTCAGAGATCAGATTAATCTACAATCTCTAATTTTATCTCGCATCCCTGTAAACATTGTTCAGTTGTTTTGAAAGTCATTCGCGTTCTCTACGAAATAAAATTGGAACAATACTTTTTAGATTTGAGAGTGCTATTTCAACTAATAAAAATAAAATTTTATGACCTAGCTTACAATCGAACTTCACATTGTAGTGAAGTGACCCTTGTGCGCAGACGTGCGTAAATTATCAATAGATTAATACAACCAATGTTTAAAACTACTTGAACTTGTCATAAATGCATTGTTTTCAATCTTTAAACGTATAAGTAGGTTATTTTATTTAATCTATAATTATAAACCTCAACTTGAAATACGCATAAGTGAAGTACTGAAGAACGATCTTCCTATTTTAGTGAAGTCAAACCTTCAAACTACGATTTAATTGAAACTGAATGGGATATTAAGTCAAATTGAGAGCTTCATGTATTATAATAACAATGTAAAAATGCAGTTTTGATACCTGTATCTCTTATTGATTTAAGCGCGATTTCTTTTGAAACTAATGAAATATCATTTTCAACATTAATATTTTGCTTTGATTATTTTGTATGTTTATCCTACATTTTCTTTATGTATATATAATTTGTTTAGCAATTATTACATGTATATAACATGTAATGGTAATAATTTAATTAAATTTGAATTTGTGAACAAATTTGTATTATGTAACTATTGGTATTATAGGATTTTTATCTCATAAGGAACACCGGGATGCCGATCTCATTGCTTTCATGTCGGCCTCAATTATAAAATAGAGTAGGAACTATTGTTATTGTGTTGGTTGCGGAGCCCAGTCACAGCCAAGGTTGGGTCTACCACGCCCAAGGCAGGCCATGCAAGGGCTCTGAAACTCTTCTGCCCTCCACCTTGCCGAATATCTTTACCACGTGACAGTTCCGTCTTTCGCCCTCGGTATTGAATACAGTATATATTTATAGTTTTATGTATTACGTAGTGTTGGAAATACTCACTTGTATTCCAAATAGCAGTAGGTGACAAATTACGAGAAGTATGGAGATGCTTCACCTTCATTTTCATCACACTGAAATTCATAACCGAACATACTATGTTTCAACGTGATCTCATGAAGTTTCGAAACTTAAAAGTCTATTCACTTGAATAAATTGTGCGTAAATACAGAGGTCGTGGTATGCCGTTTCCAAACTGTTAACACATTCGTAAATTTGATGATAAAAGAACTCGTTAAAAATTCCCACAACCGAGAGCCCTATTGTTTTGAGAAAGGATCATACCTGAATTAAAGTAAGTTGTCCCTTATTTGTAAATTCTGCCGAGAATTTTCTCTTCAGCATGTGCATCTGGTTTCGCTGCACGCTTCTATTGCTTGCACGCTCTCGCAATGAACACTAGAGAACAGTGCTAGGCATATGAGATATCTAATCGAAATAGGCTTGCGAGATATCTAATCGAAGTCCGACCATGATCTGGGTTATGAACCTCTAACATTTCGAGATCTGTTTCAGTTTTGCTTTAGAGACAAGGCTTGCAATTCCAAGGATACATCAATTATCGCCAATTAAATGAATGAGCATTTTAATCTTGGTAAATGCAATGATGATCAACATTTTGATAAAAAAAGTTTTAAATAGTGATAATTGAACAAGGGAGCGGTGAAATAGAAAAGTTTTGTAGAAAAAAGCTTATATTT
This sequence comes from Teleogryllus occipitalis, assembly GCA_011170035.1. NCBI lineage: Eukaryota > Metazoa > Arthropoda > Insecta > Orthoptera > Gryllidae > Teleogryllus > Teleogryllus occipitalis. The sequence continues at coordinate 68,644 of BLKR01014805.1, read as the reverse complement.
ATTTATTTTATTTATTTAATGCAAAAACGTTAAGAGTATGTGACGTACTCTGGGGAAGGAATGCAATCTGTGTACGTTTTCTTCAAATCTGGAATACTTACTCATAGCTTTTGAACTATATTAAGTTGTATTATGTATACAAGTAGCAAAAAGCGTTTTTGAAAAGAATTGATTGGAAAATATTCACTCTGGTGTAATAAAAACTATTAACTAAGGCAAAAGAATTACAGTTTTTATTATCACTTATTGTGCTCTACGTGGTGGAATAGGCTTTCTTCCATGGAAACATTATTTGAATAATTATATTTCACAGTTCAAGAAAATAGCACAAACTCTGGGCCTTCAGTCTCAAAATTTAACATCAGACTTTCCCCCAAAAATTTTAGACACGATTATTGTTTCCGACACTATTTCCTATGGAATTCTCAAAATAATCGGTAAACTAAAAGGAAATTTAGTCCAGTTTAGATGAATTTCTGGATTGTTTGTTAAAGATTTGTGGTCCTGCCATTATACACCCGTTAACTTACATCATTAATGCATCCTTATGCACAGGAACTTTTCCAGGTATTTTCAAAACTGCTACGATTAAGCCGCTCTTCAAAAACGGCAACAAAAATGAAGTTAAAAATTATCGATCAATTAGCCTTTTGTCAGCTTTCTCAAAAATATTAGAAACTATTTTACGTACGAATCGAAATCTTTCTCAGCTAACAAAGCGATTTCAGAGGGCCACCATGGATTTAGAAAATAAAAATCTACGAAAATATTCATATTTCTTTTCTTAAAGATGTCACTTTTTCCATGAATAAAAATGAAGCAACTATTGGATCATTTTTAGATACTTCAAAACTTTTAACGGCATTGATCATTACATTTTACTTTCAAACCTTCGTATGGAATTTGTGGAATTACTTTAAATTGATTATGTTCATATTTTGAACAACGATCCCATAAAGTAGAAATACCGTACTATAATGATGGTACATTTTATACACACCTATTCAATTCAGTGCTAATTGCACATGGAGTCCCGCAGGGATCGATTTTAGGCCCCATTTTCTTCCTCCTATACGTAAATGATACGCCCTTGATCATTCGAAACGGAAGAACAGTTCTATTTGCAGATGATACGAATATTCTTTGCAATAAACAAACCGTAAATAGTACAATATCAGACTTTCAAATTGGTTCCGTAATATCAAATTAATAGTAAACGAAAGGAAAAACTTCTTCAATGCAATTTTCAATTTTAAAAAAATAATTGCATACTCCATTGAAAATGTACGATGTGCAAATGATGTAACAATGTAATGTAATGTAATGTTAATGTAACAAACGTTTGGGTAATTCAATTCAGTCAATCCTCAAATGGAACAGATACTTAAATGAATTAAACACAAAATTAAGTTAATTATGTTACACGTTCTGAATTCTTTCATATTCAGTCAGCCTTTATACTACTTGTTGTGTATATTTCGCGAATGTCCACTCCCGCTTCAGATATGACATAATATTTTGAGGAAACACATCCAATAGCTCCCAGACGTTTAGATTACAAAAAAGAATTGTAGGAATAATAAGCAAATCCAAACCGAACTTGAAGGCTGAGATGGTGAAGAGCGTGTACTGACTCAGCGCGGTTCGGGGATTGCGTGTTCCAGTGCCGCTACGGGCATGACTGTTTGTCCCTTACCTTTCATGTATGTGTTGTCGCGGAGGGCCTCAAGATCTACTGACCTCAAATCGGAAGACCCCGCGAGTACGTTAGTGTCTAGTGTATGGTCGAATATGAATCCCATCGAGACCTACAGGGTCGGCTGGAAAAAGCCCTAGGAAAAACAAGCAAATCCGACCACCGTGATTCTTATAAGCCTCTCTTTATTAATTTAGGAATTCTACCATTTACCTTGCCTCTTGATTTACAAATCAGTGTTTTTTGTCACACATGATTGACTCAATGGTGGGAACATATTTTCAGATTTCACCTATGTCTATAACTTTAACACTCGACGTAATAATCATAGTCATCTGGTATCAGTATCAACCAATAACTACAAATAGTTCACATACAATACATGCACATTATTTTACAACTCATTGACAGATGACATTAAACGATCAAATTCGATAAACAAGTTTAAGTGCCAAGTAAAATTTGTTCTGCTGCGTAACAGTTTCTATACAATTAGAGACTATACCCAGCATGAAAAAGAAAAGTAATATTAATTTCCACAATAATTTTGAATGTATTATTGACTATTTTGCTGTATAATTCTAAACAACCTGTAATAAGTATTGTTCCTCAGCTTCTGGGTCAATGGCCCCAGTCTCGGTCAGGTTTTTCGTCCAATTTACCTGATCCTTCCAGAGAATTCTGAGATGGCTCCTTGGTTTGCTTCTGAACATAAAAGTGACTTCACGATCTGAGCACGTCTTTTAGAGTTCTGCGGGTAATAAAGATATTCAAATTGTTCTCCATGTTCTCACGACAGAAAGTTCTCCACGATTCCTTCACGAAGGGCATGAATAGGGATAATATCCAAATTCTGTAGCTAATTTGCCCTTACAAATTTTTTTATTACCCTGGAACGAATTTTTCTTATCAATTCTTGCCAAAAATGCCCATTATGATGCCCGCAGTACAATTACGTATTTGCGTACTACAAACAGACAAAAATTAGCTCCATTGAAAAAAAGAATAATATTGCATAGCCTCTTGATTCTCCATAAAATTTGTATAACGGCCTTCAAACACACATCTCCAAGAACTTCAAAATGCTAACACTAGAGCGATCGCGTTCGGCATTATTGCGGTGCATACCTCGACACAACACTGAGTCATACAGTAAATCTTACACTGTCACAGTAATTCGAAACTGGAACTCACTACCTACACATCTTAAGAGAATTAGCAATTTTAGAAAATTCAAAACTCAACTTGGTGTCTGGATAAAAAACAATAAGATGTAGTTTACACACGCTCTCTGTTATCTCCGAAATTTTATCTTAATTATTTTCTAAAACAATGACCATGATCCCTTTATTACATATCATCCTCCATGCTAGATCGTTTTTTTTCTTTAAGTCATATTTTCGGAAGTATTTCTTCCCACTCCTTTCCTCCTGGCCATCTTCCTCCTTTCCTACTTCAGGATACAGTAAAAGCTAGTACTATTACTGCTGATACAATGTTTAAAATTAGAGAAATTACATAGCTATATCTAAAATACAACTTTGTTACTATAATGTAATAGATTTCTAAATGTAAAATAAGAAAATATTATGTAAAACTACAGCTTACATATGTTTCTGAAATTATGATGTTTGTCACTTTTGTTATTATTTCTTGCTATTATTGTTACAAAGAAAATCAGTAGTCACACTATTATTTTATTGTCACTTTCTGTATTTTATACTGTAACATATCCTTTCGTAAGTGCCTTTAACTAATGATTAATGTAATTTTCCATGTTTTTGATTGATATTATGTATTGTATATGTCATCAAGCATTACCTGTTGTTATGTAATTGTAAAATTATATGTACTATATTTTCCCTTCTGATCCCCCCGTATCCTTTTCATTATCATTTCTTTATTATCTCCTCTTGTCCACCTCCATTTTCTTCTCTTAACATTTTCTTTTGTTTTTCACTCTCAGCCCTGATATTTCTTCCTCTCAATATTTCGGCCTTAAGCTGCCATCCTGATTGAGGTTTTTTCTGGGTTTACTCAATCGCTTAAGGCGTATGCCGGGATGATCCCTAGTATTGCATCCCAGAAGTAAATGTAAAATAACCCCCCTTTTTTTGTTTATTGTTCACAGTTGAGGCTGTCGGGTAATGACAACTGACATTAAGAATGTTCCTTACATCAAGTCTTTCCTTTTTGCAAAATTTCAAGAATAAACAAAAAATGACAAATTCATTCGGCTCATACAGATAAATTGATGTAGATGGTAGTCAAAAATTGATTTTTTTCTTCTGCGCAATATCAGTTAATATTAATTACATCAAATCATTGAAAGTCAGTTAATATTAATTACATACGAACGCCTCAACTGTAATTTTTAAAATTGTAAATTAATTAAAGTGGTTAGGCGGAAGAGCAGACCTTAAGGCCTGAGCCTCGCCACAAATAAAGACAATTTTTATTATTATTATTATTATTATTATTATTATTATTATTATTATTATTATTATTATTATTATTATTATTATTATTATTATTATTACTATTATTTCACCTGTATTCAGAATTCAACATGTATATTTTAATGGAACTTAATTGTTATTTGATTTTTTATTTATTCCTCAGCTAATTAAATTTTTAATTCTATGGAGTGAATTCTATGAGAATATGGTATTCGATCCACACACACACAAGCGAGATTTTTTCAGATCTTTCGAATTAATCTTGCCAATTAAAAGATTGTAGTCCTTTTGTACAAAATATCGTTTCACAAAAATTAAATCAAAATAAAATTTCACAAAGTGAATTTGATCACTCTAAAACGAAACAGAAAATCTTCAAATCTATACACATTCCTTGTAACTATTTCCTTAAGACTATATAAAAAGAACACAAATAAACCCAAATTTCTATACACACAATACAAATTATCTTTAAATCTTTCTCAATAATAAACCTCTTTTACTTATTGCAGGTACATAATGTTTTCTCCCTATACTGAACTACTAAACATTAGAAAACTCCTTTTTTAGGGTTATTAATTCCATTTACATGTTTTTGAAGTCTTACTAGACTATCTCAACTCGTCATAAATCTGATACCCAAAACTTGTGGTAACAAAAAGATTGCTAGGGCTTGTATCGTAAAAAACTTCAGTTTCTCAATTTTTATTTAAACAATGGTTCCGCTAAGAAGCAATGCTTCTTTACTATAATGTTCATGAACACATCCCTTCTCGGTGCGTGACCTTGCCTCACGACGCTTCGTCAAAGTAACGGAACTCTGAAGGGAAAGGAGACCCATCCGTTTACACTATCACCCTTTTCAAACAGCGCATTATTCTTGCTTAATACTCGTGGAAGTGAATAATTTATTTCAAATAAAAGTCTGGTTAAATTTGAGGTTTGTAACAAGCTAACTATTTACCAGTTACTTGTTCACTCAATTAACAAATGATGAGAAAATTTCACACTAGATTTATCCTATCAACTGCCTATAAAAACGTAGTCACCCAGTTGTATTTCTCGCCAATTATATACGCAAAAAGAGAGAGCCAGCCCCACGAGTTTATCATTAGTATGCTGATGATGGGGCGTCATTACTCCTTCCGAGCTGTCAGATTTCCATTGGAGAATTTCCCGGAATGTAGTTTTCCTTGGCTTTCGGCGTTGAGGTGTTCTTCTAGTTGTAATATCTCTCCACAGCTAATTGAAAAAGCCAGTAGTGGATACAGAATTTCAATTGTTAGAATAGATGGTTAATCCAAGAGTTTTTTCGCAGCTTATGATAATAAAAGATACAAGAATATAAAAATATAAAGGTATAATGATATAAGAAGCTGAAACGAACAGAGAACAAGTTCCCAAATTAGCGATGTGCCGGTTATTTTCTAATACAGGTTTCCGTGAACGTTTTCCTTATCCATGATTATTTTATTATAAATCATAAGAGTAGTATTTGAGATATTTACCTCCGTAATATCTGGAGCTTTGCTTGTAATTATTAGACTGTATATAACTTTAACTCAGCAAATCCTGGTTCCGTCCAGGTATATCTCTTTCGTTTGCATGTAACTTCGATCTCAAACTATACCACAATAGCGGATCACTTATTAGTGCCTAATTTCCATTCAGCAACGGGCTCTGTTTCTTATTGTTTCGTGATTGGTGGGAATATTCACTGCTTCAGTCAAACCAGCGTCTTTCATTCTACCTATTTATTCTTAGAAGGTGAAGCGGTCTCTTGTGGTTCCTTGGCGTGTAATTAAACGTCCGTGGCCGGACATAGGTCACAATATGGGTTAGGGTAAGAATCCCATAATTTTAGAAAACGTGCACAGAATACACTTCTCCCCATCCCTGCAGGGGGAATCACGGTGACACTAGGTTGCCGTGATTTCTGGTGAAGAGTAGTAGAGGACCATCCGGACTCTAAGTTTCGCGGCGACACGCACGTCGTTAGCTTCAATGTGGAGGCAGTACGTAGGCTCCTCGTCTCCGGGCTTGCCCGGTAACTCATTAGTTGTGCCCATGGCGCGTCGACCTTTGGGGAGAATTGGGTGAAGGAGATGCTTCGGAATGCACTGAAATCCACCGAGAGATGTCCGGCGGGAACGTGAGACCACCCGTCAGGTGTCCCAGCTTCTGCCGATACTTATGTCAATAGCCTAAAGGTTTAGGCAGTGAGGAGACGGGAAGGGGGGAAACCTTAGTTCGGGTGGCCCCCAGTTAGGCTCTCGGCTTCATCGTGGCAATGGCCCGATACTCTGGACAAAGAGATAGAGCTTGTCCCGGCGCATGTGAGTGGTGCGCTGATTCGAATCCGGTACTAGTCTGGAAAGCTAGTAGCTCTGAGCTGGCAGGGCGGCCCCAACCCAAGCATTGAATGGGGAGGTTGCAGTGAGGGCAAACTGGGTTCCGGCGGGATCCATACTTGTGCATCGTTGGGGGGGGGGGGAGGTAAGAGCAAAAGCTGTGGGACCAAGCCCGGTGACTTGTGTACCCTGGTAGAACAAGTAGATGTGTGGAGTAGTAGCCAAAGCAGGAGATCCACACTTCACGCCATAGCAAGTTATGCAGTTTTTAACGGTTTTTGAATGAAAATAAGAAAATAAATACATTTAAACACATTATAAATTCAAATTGAAACACTCCTTGTTTCTGTTGTGTCGTACATTAAATTACTTTTCTTCGGGAAGAAGCCATGTAAAGTATATTGATCCACCAATATTTACCCTCATTGACGACGATCGACCTCGGTTTCTCAATGACACCAACGGACAAGGAAAAGACCTTGATTGTGAAAAGATAGCGTAGCGAATGAACAGATGGCATGTTGTTATAGTGGAAAGCTGAAGAAAGTCAAGAGAATACGGTTAGGGTACGAGGATTAGCATCATGTAGCATCACACTTGAAAAACCACGTAATACCTATTTGATTTTCCGCTTGCAGATCGTGCGATTGACAATTAATTCTATAAACCATGGCCACAAAGGTTCTTATTATTAATAACACACAAAAAAGTTGAGACCCAAAGACTTTACAAATGTTTCTCTATATATTTCGACGCGAATCCGAATCTGGATACACTATTGCGCAACCAACCCCAATTTCTTTTAATCGCAAAAAATTGAAATTGTAGATTGAAAATCATGAATGATTTTCGTGATTTAAAAAAACTGGAAGGCGGTGGCGCAATTCTGTCTTCAGAATTCAGTCTGATAAGCACTAGAAACCAAAGATACAATTTCATTGTGTATTTTCGCAAATTAAAAAAGGGAAGGGTGGTTGAGGGTGTCGACATACATAGAGAAATGTGTGTCCAGTCTTTGGGTATGACAACAACCCCCGAGAAAAATAGTGTCACGATGTGTTTTGCGTTTTAAAAACAATTAGAAAGTGGTAGCGCAGTTCTGGTTCCAGATTCGTATTTAGTGCGTTGATATACACAGGCAAACATGTGTCAAGTCTTTGGTTCTGACAACAACCCCCAAATACTAAAACAAAAATATAATGCTTTGAAGTTTTTCGCAATTTAAAAAAAAATGGGAGGGTGGTGGCTCAATTCTGGCTGCAGATTCGTATTCAGTGCGTCAAAATTCGTGTCAAGTCTTTGGGTCTGACAATTTTTTTTGTGTGCCTGTGTAATTCATCGGTGGTTTGAGGTCAGGGTAATGATTTCACACCCTAGGTTGACTAACGTGACAGCCAAGTTTTGTTTTATCTTGTAACATCTTGTTAATCAATTATCAATTTTCTAGGAAACACGATTTGAATACTTGCGCATACGTAGGCAATATGTGAACATGTATGCATGTTTCTCTATTATAGGATATATTTTTTGCATGCGTATTGAGATTGCGTATTTAAAAGAATAAACCTCCAGATACCAAGAGCAAAGGTAATTTATGAAATATATCTATATCTACCATGTTTCTGTGTATTAATCGTTCACTTCAAGATCGTGCTAGAAGTGCCTTTGCCTGTTAACTTGAGATACCGCTTGCTATATTATTTTTATAGTGTTTTTTTCTAACGTGGCATCAGTGGGTAGTATCTCCAAGATAGAATTCGGCACGACTTTTTGCGTCATTCTCAGTCATGCCGCTAGTGTCGCTTGATCTGCAGCACTACTTGATACGGTCGCTATCATGCGACATCTTGCGGCAGGACCAAGAAAGGCAAAACGTCGTGCCGAATTCCATCTTGAAGATACTACCCACAGATGCCACATTAAAAAACAAGTTTAGATCTTGGCATCCCATCCATGCCTTAATGTAGAGCGCGAAGCAGTGTAACCCAGTAAACAATAAAAATAATATTATTGTAAAATATCTGCAGAGAGAAATTAACACTAATGATAATATTCAGCAATGTTCGGGACATAATTACATGTTTAGTGTTCTGTCCAAACATAACTAATTGAAAGTTATTTGCTCATTTTATAGTTGCTTTTTACTCTACAAACAGACACATGAGTTGGTAGGATCTATGAAATCCTGTTGTACACATCAATTTCGTACTTTGCTGTCGATAATATAATAGTTAAGAATTAATGTTCGTTATTTTGCTTTGCTCTGAGTTGACGAGATAGGCATCCCGCAATACTTTTACGCGTTACGGGTGGAAGGCAACGGGGTAGGGAAACTGCAAGTTTCGACGACATTATATTATCCACGGGTGTTGTTTGCTGTTTTGATCACCGCTTGATATTCTTTGTGAGTGTAAAATATGAGGAATAATAAGAATTTTTAATGTATTTTGTGCGACGAACAAAAGTCAAATTGTTGTATCTTTTCCAAAAGTATATTGAACAAAGTATTTCCTTGTCTTTGCAAGATTGGATACATTTAAACTTCAAAAATTGCTTTGAATTTTTAAAACCAATGATAACATTTCTGATTAGGGAAAAATATAGTTTATTTAAAAATGTGTAATAGTAACATTGACGCCAAATTCGCTTAATGACGAAAATTAGCTCTTAAGACAATTTTAAGCATATTTTGTCTAATAAAATGCTTCGATATTCTGAATGACTGACCCGCAATTAGCATTTAAAACTTGGTTTGAAAAATGCTGTCTGGGCAAAATTTTGCATTGCAGAAGCATAGAAACATGTAAATTGTTTGTTATTTACAAAAGAAAGGAAGATATTTGTTCAGAAAGATAATTTACTCAGAAATAAATACAGAACCCAATTTAAACAATTCGCCTGCTTTTTTGTTTCTCGGTTAATTTTTCTTTCTGAACAAATATATGACAGGCTTTGGTGGATATCATGTCGGGCTACTGATCCCAAGTTCGCGAGTTCAAACCCGGTCAAAGTCAGGGTGTTTTTGAGGTGCCAAATATCGACGGCATGCTTGCGGACACTTGTCGACATGTAAAACAGATTCCACGAAAAGCACTTGGCCAACTCTGGCAAAATTAAATCCTCTAGCAATTTAGCACCAATCAGAGTTTCTATTTGAATTACTGGATAAGATTGTGGATATTGTATCTTGATCTGTTCTGTCTGGTATTCAAATCAACCGTCAAAATTGGCGCTCTAGCGCCCCCAGAGAAAGCAATGGCAAACTACCAGGCAATGGTATACTTGCTCAGAATGTTTCACAAGTAGGGGTTTCTGAAGACTAGCCTATGCACTAATCAGTATGGCACTGAAAGAAAGAATAACAAATATGTATATTCCTTTTGTAAATAGAAGAAAGAATTTACAAAGAAGAAGAAACAAAAAAGAATTTACATGTTTCTGGAGTGTTTCTATGCTTTTGCAATGCATTTTTTTTTGCCTAGAAATCATTTTTTAAACCAACTTTTGAGTACTTTTTGCGGCTGAGCCATTCAAAATATCCATGTAGTTTATGGGACAAAATCTATTTAAAATTGCCATAAGAGCTTATTTTCGAATTTTCTTAATTTCGTTATCCTCCCTGAACAACCTGTACAGTGAAGATCCAAATACATATATTTTTCTGACGAAATCAGGATCTTCTTGAAGATCTTCCATAGATTCATTTGTGCCATTGATAAGAAAATAACAAAAAAGGATGCTCAGAAACTCTTTAAAAAAGTGAAACTCACTTCAAGGGACAAAGCCTTTTGTGACACTGGGTCACTTCTGGATCACTTAGCATATGCAGTTAAGGAAAATTGTTTAGTGTTAGGAGGAAGAGACGTTTCTGTGAAATAATACCAAGATTAAATTGTAAATCAGTTATCTTTATCTTAAAACAATGTAGAAATCATAAATCATTCTCTTTTCATTCATTTTATTATTAACAAATTATTTTTTCAAAAACGGTGTTAAATCCAACATATTTAAGTAAATGGACGACTATATTATAATGTTAATAATATTTTTTAAACAAAGTAAAACATAGATGGTACGTATATAATCTTGTACATTATGCAAAGGTATAAAAACGCATTTTCTAACACAAAATTCCGGCTTAGTGCGTTTTGCAATCCACCTCTTCAATTGCTAAAACTGTGTTGAATTCTATTTTAAAAATATACAAATCATATCTATTACAAAAGATCGCAAATGTTAAAGAAACCTTCATGGACATCGTTGAACATGCAATCAGAACGCCTGGGTAACGCCCACTTTTTGGATTAATGTAGCAGCAAATAAAGTAAGTTAAACCATATTTTATACCTATAAAACAACATATCTTATATACCTCCTGAAATCAAGTCAATTTTGACTCTTTTAAGGGAAATTAGTAATACATTAGTAAAATTGGACTTCCTCTCACATCTCTATCCTTAGTTATAAACTCATATTATTGTACATTTTTTCAATAATTATTGTCAATTTGCGTAATAGAAACACTACAAATGTTTTGTGAGAAAAGTGCCTTTATGGAAGCATTAAAGATTGTTAAAACGTTCTAAAAATATATTACTGTTTTCAGTATATCTGTCAAGATATACTGCTGCACGTCCCTTATATATAGCATCCTGTATGTTGTCGTCTATTTCGTCTATTGGGGAAGTGCAGGGCCTATAACTCAGGAGGAGAAAATGATGACCTTTCATTGTGGTAGTGGCCAACGGAGGGTCGAAGAAGACGGGTTCTCGGGCGTCCTTCCCGGCAAATGAAAAGCCAAACTGCCTTTCCCCTTCCATTGGCATTTCCGTGTTATTAGGAGAAATCGTACACAGATAAGAGAACGGAGAAAGGAGAGAAAGAAGACAACGTTCTTCCCACTCGTGAACAAAGGTATCTCTTTACTGGAGAGAGAGAGAGAGAGAGAGAGAGAGAGAGAGAGAGAGAGAGAGAGAGAGAGAGAGGAAGAAATAGGGGAAAAATATAGAAGGGAAGGAATCAAAGTGGGATCGCTACAAGACAAAGAGATGAAGGATGGAAAGAGAATAAAAGTAATACAAAAAGGATAACTCTGTGAGAGAAATAAATGAAGACTCTTGAAAGAAAAGGTGAAAGAAGACACAAGAAAAAGAAAATACAAATAGAACAAAGACGAGTAAAGGCAGATCTTGCAAAAAAATTGCACATCCCCTACGTGCGAATCAGAAAGCATCAGATAGTGCGAATCAGAACACAGATAATTAATTTTAATTACTTTAATTACGTTATTTGTTGAGGATGAACAGTGGATGATAACAATAGAAAAAGAGCTGTGCATAGAGAGGAAAATATGACTAAAAGGAAATTACAAACAGGTAGGACCAAGTAAAACATGCGATGAAAAGCGAGAGCTTGAAACAGAGGCAGTGGCGGAAGCGGATATGAATCAAGGCAATCCCAAGAAGCGGCTTGGGGAGATATTGGAGGAGCGCGGGAGACAATGGCGGCGCCCGCGCAGGCGGAGGGCGCGATTGCGGACGGGAGCGGCAGAAAGCGCGTCGCGCGCCGGGGGCGGAGCGGGGCGGGGAAATCGGAGCGTGATGGAGAACGAGTGCGGGGGGTGCTTTGGCGCGGGGCGGGCCACAGCGAGGCGGAGCGGGGAGTAATTGGACGGAGCAGGGCGGGAGAAGTCGGGGAGCTGGGCGGGTAGAGCGGGGCGGGGTCACGGGCGCAGAACGGCCGACGCCCGCGGAGGGGCGACGCGGGGCGGGAGACAGTGACGCGGAGCGGGGGGAGAGACGTTGGGGAAGTGGACAGGTAGAGTGGGGCGAGGATAACGGAACTGAACGGTGAACGGGGCGAGGCGGGGTGCGGCAGTGCACAAGGATGCGGAGCGGGATGGGAGATGTCGGAGAGATGGGAGGGTAGAGCGGGTTGAGGACACCGGGGCCAAACGGTGAAGGTCCGCGGAGAGCACTTCGAGGCGGGGCGGGGCGGGGAGGCGTGGGTCGGGGTACGGCGAGTCGGAGCGGGGTCGGAGAAGTTTGGGGAGCTGGAGGGGAAGAGGGGAGCGGGGGACGCGGGAGCAGAACGGCGAACGAGCGCAGGTCGGAGCGAAGCAGGACAGGGCGGCCTGGTGGGTACAGCGAGGTGGAGCGGGGCGGGGCCACAGGAGCAGAGCGGTGAACGCGCGCGGAGGGCGCTTGGGCGCGGAGCGAAGCGGGCGGAGCGGGGCGGCGTGGGCGGGCGAGTGGGCGAGCGCGTGGCAACAGGTGGCGGGGGAAGGCCGGCCTCCGGCGGGAGCCGAGCGGCGGAGGGGGAGGTCGGAAGCTGCGAGGGCGGGTCGCCCATATAAGCGCGGATGATGCGGGAGCACCTCCCAGCAGAAGACACCGACCTGCACAGACGCCGCCACCGCCGCCGCCGCCGCAGCAGCAGCAGTAGAAGCAACAGCAGCCTCCCAGCAGTCGCCGCCCTTCCGCACTCCACCTCTCTGCTCAGGTAGGTGGCGCTGCCCGACGCTCCGCGCTCGACCGCTCCCGCAGTGCTTTTCGAAAACGAGCAGTGAAGATGTGTAGATGCTACCCATATTATATTTCATGTACGTGATGTTAAATAAATGTAATATTTTCATTTAATAGTTTTGGTCGCACTCTCACGCAGTGCTTTCCAGAAAGAAAAAAGATAAGCTATCACAAATATTCATAAATAAATAGTTCAAAAATGTTCACTAGTGTAGACATGTATTAACAGTTTTATATTTCAGTTGCCTGATTCAATGTAGATTTCACACTACCATTTAATATTTTCTCTTGCATGTTCATTTCCTCCTGTAGCATATCCCAGAAAGGGCGTGTTAAGATATAACAAATAATAATAAATAAGTAGTTACAAAATAATCTCACTAGTAAACATTCATTTGCTGCATCATATATTTAATTTAGCTCTTCCAGTAGTTCATGATCAGCGTGCTAGTTTTCCGTGACGCGATCTTGGGTTCGATTCCCAGTCGGGGTAAAAATTGAGCTGGAGCTTTCCATTACAATCTCTCAGTCCCTGTAGATGCGATGAAAGAAAAGCTCGGGTAGGCCGAGTATGTTAGGTAAGATGAAGGGAATTTGTTGCTCGTCTCATGTCTTCCTTACCCCCAAGCGTGGATAATAAATCAAATCAGCGCCCAGGCCTGGGAATATCGCTAACTGACAAAAGTCGGATTAATTCGACCCTAAAATGGCAAATACATATTTTATTTACCTCTTGTAACATATTTTTCATATTTACAAACTCCGATGAACCGTGAAGAATAACTGCATAGTATTTTTAAATAATTGTAGGCGATGATTATCCATTGTAAAAATATTAAGAGTTTCTATAAAGTAGTGTGATGGATAATCTACTGTCCTAACTCTGCCCTATTATTTTATGACAATTTTGTGTTTTTACATTATTTAGGAAATTTGTGAATAAATTCTTCCTAGTCACAGTTTCTTCAGAGACAGTGGCTGCATTCTTCTTATCAACTCCCGCTAATACGTTTTACATGTTATGGCAATGTTGAAAGGAAATAATTAAAAACGCAGTTTTCACAAAATGACAGCTGGTTTGACGGTACAAGATTGCATTCCAAAGAGCGCTAACTGCAAATCAAGATAATTGAAATGGATCATGATATTTCTTCCGTGTAAATGCATACTCCTCCATACTTAGAAAATAAAATCAAAATGTCACAAGTAAACAAATTGAAATAAAATGAAAGAATAAAAAATACGGGACAAGTTGGGAGATATCATCTCTTTTCCACGTGAATGTAATTCAAACATGTTTCAAAAAATATAGGTGCAATTGTAATACTTCACGGCACGAGTGATCATTCCATATTGAAATTGCTTTAACTGTTGGATACGGAATTTAAATCCTAACTATTTATGCGAATACTATGTACGTATACTATAATACGAAATGCTGTTGCAAAGCTGAATACATTATTTCATGAGAGTCTTTTACATCTGCCAGGAATACACATTACGATCACGTTTTACGGCAGACTGTGGTGAATTCAGTGCCATCTGTAGCAATACAATGTTCGACCTGATGATAGAAAAGATTTATGGTTTTAATACATGAAACGCGGGATCTTCTGGATGTGATTCATGAAAATTTGATCCAGGCCGGTGATATTTGGAGGGGAGCATGTTTGAGAGAGTGGTGAGAGTTGATAACCGACACCCGAAGGACAATCCGAGAACTGCTAACACTTTGGACAGAGAACTTGAGGAAGCCTAGCACGGTTGAAACACAATTGACGAGATCGCTTTATCCTGGTTTGGAAGTTTTGGATGAAGTAAGCCACATTGCGTTTTTCCCGAATGAGACTTATAATTCCTTTCTTATAAATTTGGACTTTCCATCAAGATACTAGTTGGCGATATTAACGTTTAGCCTTTCCAAATTATGAAATAAACTCCACAAGTGACCAACTTTGGTCTTCGCATAGAGTTAGAAAGATGATAAAATTCATCTAACGACCTATTACATACCATACACCAAATTGTATTAGGAGAGTTACTAGCGAGTACGATCGATGATACCTGTTTTCAAAATCAAGATTTTATCTTGTGGTTCACAATCGTTCCTAGTTAGTTAGTTAGTTCCTAGTTCCATATAATCTTGGTTATTAGGTGATTTAAAACGATAGAGATTCATGAATTTCTGGTGTATGTTTATAAACAGTAATAAATGAAAAAATAGAAATAATTCTAAGCTATTTCTTTTAACTTAGATTTTTCGTTTTGGTGTTAAGACTAAAATGTTAGACGTAATATTTGTATGCTTTTAAATGTGAAGGGAAGGTGGGCCGCATATTTTCGAATATTATAACAAAATTGTTCATCATAAAAAAAAGTTAAATGAAAACTGTAGCACTTGTGGTTCACTGTGCCATGAAATAGATTAAAGCACAAGACTTTTCATACATAAAATACTCCTTTTAGTCCTTATCAGTCGTAATTTATGTAATAAATCACATCCAATTTGCATCACAAAATACAGCTTGATAATCTAGAATTCATATATTTTTCTAAATCACATTAACTCCAGAAAAGTTCCACCCAAATGTAATGTAATATTACTCTTTCTTTGTTTCCTAATATTTAAGTGCTGGCAAAAGTAATTTTTTATCATTCATTCATAAAAGTGGAACATCTGGAATCACAGAAAATAAAAAAATGTCCATCCCTTTTAGATCATTTCTTTAAGTGTGACAATTCAAAGTCTCTATCAACTTGATTTTCCTTAATAATATTGTCTACGTAAAAAATACATCATGGTAATGTTTTAACATCCTTCAAAGGTATCAAAAGCCACCATATATAAAAGAAGTTTTGCTAATCTTGTTCAGTTCAAGTGCCGTAAAATATTCTTCTTCACATTTATCAGTAGAATTTAAGTACGCATTCTCTCCAATTTAATTAAATGCTCAGAACTGTGAAACCAACCCACAAACAACGGTCGGGCAGAATTACCACTGTCCAGTATCACAGTACTCAGTAAAGAAATCGTTCAGACTACTTCACGGAGCATAGTGAAACTTCAAAGTAAAATTATTACTTACTTCTTGTATTGTAGCAAGTAACATTGTTTTAAAAAACCTTTCCTAATAGTCCCCATTTAAAACACTATCAACAAGTCGGCAATGAGTATTGCTAACCTATAAACAAAAGCTCAATAAAAATGTCCCATACAAGAGTAAAAATTGGTTCACGTTACCCTGTTATTCACTGTGCCCCACTTTCACCTGTTGTTTGCATTCAACATGCCATCATAGTTCTGATTTTCTTTTCTTTTCTTTTTTTTGTTATTTAAGGTCCTATCAACATCTAAGTCATTAACGACCACTATTGGGGTTAACGTCATGGTAACTGCAAAGATGAAATGAAATGGTGATGATAAGTGGTGAAAGGATGAACACAAATATAACCATGCACGACACGGGACTTGAAACCGCGATCCTTCGATCAGAGATCGCTACGATATTACTGTCTTAGCGATCTTGGCCACCGGATCGGCAGCTCGAAGTTTTCTTCTGTACAACAATGCTCAATAATCTAACGTTATCCTCCCAGAATCCATCGTACCTCACAGAAAAAGTCGTGTGCTTCTTTTATTGTACTCTGCAGCAGAAAATCAGAAACATTATTTGCTCGACCTCTATCATACCGAGAACGATGAGTGAATCGTTGTGCATCGTTGTGCTCGTGACATACTTTCCTGTGAAGCGCACATTGAAACTCAAGCAATCCTCGGGAAATATTCTCTTCTACGAATCATTGCAAAAACCTGACTTCAGTTGCAAAGGAACGAATGATGGTAGTTTATATTTCTGTATTCTTCATCTTTTAAATAAAGTTTAAAATTTTTGCATGTTTAAATATTTTACATAACTATTTGAGTGAGAATAAAACGTTACAACAAAATATGAAAAAATATAATTTTAATTGTGTGAAGAAAAAACCTCACACTAAACAGTTTTCACAACTGTCCTAAATATTTTCAAAAAAAAGAAGTGATTGCTCACGTTTTGAAAGCTTTTTTGTTCCTATCCAAATACAGGATTGTTTCCAGAGCCGTAACTAGAGACTTGACTACACAGACCAGCACATTATAATGGGGATCCATCTTATTTCCTTCTCTCAACCTTACTGCTTTCTTACCTCCACTACTTTTTCAATATACTACGTACTTACGTAATAACGAGAGTGTTTTGTAATGATGCAGCAATAGTCAGTGATTTGTCGACACAAAAAATGGTTTTGAGTAGCCTTGGTAACGAAAACTTGGATAA
The DNA here is from genome assembly GCA_011170035.1 of Teleogryllus occipitalis. NCBI lineage: Eukaryota > Metazoa > Arthropoda > Insecta > Orthoptera > Gryllidae > Teleogryllus > Teleogryllus occipitalis. The sequence continues at coordinate 51,298 of BLKR01014805.1, read as the reverse complement.
ATCTTGTTCCTGTAAGTAGTAAATTACTTGCTCTAATACGTACCTACATTTTCAGCAATTTGTAACACTCTTGCATTTGTGAATTAAAATGTCTCAAATTATTTTAAATAAAGTTTTTTGAAACCTCAAAACTTTTCTGTGAACAAGAACTTCAAATTTTGCATTTACAGTGACGCTTACACGCCATTTTCTTCAAAAGGTTCTAAATTTTTCAATGAAAATTGCCATTTATGAGGAGGTTTAACGTTCCTTTAATATTATTAAAGTAATATTTCGGTTCTACTATTAGGAATCCGAAAAAAATTGAGAAAATGTGAAAAAATGTACTTTGGGCGACGATAGATGGCAGCTGGAAAGAGAATGGTGCATGAGCGTAAAGCCAGTCCACACGAAGGAAATTAAAAAAAATTTATGAATTTTAGCTTTTATGAATTTTAGGACCGAAAAATCGAGATCGTATTGTTGAGATGATTCCAGTATATCCTTAGTAAGTAATGGGGAAAAGTTAAAATATAATAAACAAAGAAATCGTTTTTAATTCATCATATACAAAATTCTTTACATGAATACTAAACGTCGGCTCGGCATACACTCTTTTTCCGAAGAAAATACTGGTTGCACCAATACTAATATTCTTCTGAAGTTGAAGGGAGACTCATAAATTTTTCGGCGAGAGGCTCTAACTCTAGTTACTATTTCTATAGATTTTCGGCATCGACTCCCAGTCAGAGCTCCTAGCCGGACCTTCTAGTTAGAGACACTGTAATGACATCAGTTGATGCCCTGTGTCAACTTTGCCGGTAGTATGTATAAGAAAAAAATGTTGTTCACTTCTATGAAATCGGGATCTCATTAAATCCCAGGTGAGTTGATCAACTAATATTTTGTGATCATTATGTTTGAGGTCTTGTAAAGGGTGAAGATAGGACAAGGAAGAGGAAGGAAAGATCGCGCGCGGTCCGTTTGCTGGAGTACTAATTCAACATTTGCCTGGTTTTGATCGGAGAAACCATCCGTCCGTCCTTGATTACGTAATTCAGTAATCGAAAATGGGAAATCTATTATTCCAATTTACATTTTAGTATTTTCCCGACTATCTCTTAATTTCCTTTCTCTTCTCTCTCTCCATGAAAGGCTATACGAGGAAATATTTTAAATATTAACCTATTTCGTCATGTTTCGGGTTTGCTTCATACTCGAAAATACACATGACGACGTATATTAGCATTTCATCCCACGATGAATAGTAATCGATTTTCAGACATGGATGACGATTGAGTATCGATATCAATTAACTGGCACACGTGAAAAACTGACCATTGACATCAGCGATAGAAATGAGCGCCATTTACAAAAAAGTATCAAATTAGAAGTAGATGTTCATATGATCGAACAAAAAGATAACGTGAAAACAAAAAATATAGTGTGGGAATATGCAGCATATCTAGCAAGCAGAATTAATCCCATGGATCTTACAGTAACAAACTAGTAGGAAAAATCTATACTGATAAAAAAAGTGAATATCATGTAACATATTGACTATCCATCCAGACCGGTTATCAGACATCTGCGTTCACATTATTACGATTTTTCACGAAATTATACGAAACTTACATTATTACGAAACATTATATTACAGCGATAGTAAGCAAATTAATTTTGTTGCGGCGGGACGTAAGTACAATATTGTGGGGTGTTGCTTGCGATATATCTATTTAAACAATATTCGTATTCGTGGTTCGAGAGAGATGGCTGTAAATAATTCTCTTGTACATAAAGATACCTAAAGAAATGGTGTTCGGTGAGGAAGTTGCGCGTCGACTTCCAGTAACAACATCTTCACATCGTAGATTAATACAAGTACCGGAGAAGAGTTTCATTTGGTGGAATGCCAGAAAAATTAGGTTAATTTATCTAATATATACTTTTAATTACTATTAATAAAACTACAATTAACAATCATTATCCCCAAAGTTAATATGAGTTCCTTTTATTCATAATTGTCGGAATCTAATTTCTTGTACATCGACATGTTTTTTCTTAAAAAGCAGTTGATTTGCGATGAATCGATGGTTGTTTATTTACGTTGCTAAGGATGTAAAAACCCGTTGCTAAAGATGTGAAATTTCTTAACATACAGGTAGGTACTGCAAGAGCTGTTAACAAACCTTTAGGGCGAAAAGACGCATGTTACCAATAAATGTAGTTAATATAGCTATAATATATGGAATAGTAGCCTATAAGTTCATACGTACTACATAGATCACTCATTCTACAACGCTATCGCTCGTCACATGTCACTTATCACTTCCACAACGGATGAAGCGGAGCCGTCAAGGTCATTCATTCCTTGTGATTCAGCGCATCTCAAACGCAGAACGCTCGAACCTAACGACGTTCGCGGCTGAAACGCTTGAGCGAGTGCGAAAGAGCAAACGATATACTTTGCAGCACTCTAATCTGAACCGTTTAAAAATAAGTTCGTTACGGTTGATGTTTATAGATGTCCACCAGACATTCACGAAGCTCATCTAGTTTTAATTGCAAATATTTTGATTTAAAAGTCTTGCAATTTTTTACATCATTTTGTTGTATGCTTCTTTAATTTGTTGATATTTGTGGTCTCAAATTATTTTTTCACTGGATAATAAGTTCTCAACGCTCGTCGCTGTGACTTATATGTTCCTCGTTCCTTTAAGGATTTTTTTATTACTATTCTTTTTTACAGAGAAAACATAGATCGGTACATAATAGATTTTACAAGTGTGGTGAAGGCTTACTTTGTAATTTACATATAACTAATGTGGGTGAGGAAATCTTCCTCAGACATTTTGGATTTGGCAAATTTGAAAACATTTTTCAGAAATTTGACAAAATTGACTAGGAATGCCTGTTATGGATATGTACTTTTACTTCTGATTGTGTGAGAGGAGTTCTGAAGTCTGAAGTTTGTTTTTAATAAAGCATATGTTGCCATTTAAAATACTCATTTAAACATTCTTGTTTGTTGTTGTTTATGCTCTTGGACGATTTCCATTGTATATTTTTGTAGACAATGAGAAAGGATACACAAAAGTCGCCGCATCGCTAATGTGTATAGACGCCGATCCAGTGTACGGTTAATATTAATAACTAGCTGACCTGGCGAATTTCGTATCACCATACTTTTTTTAATTCGTGAATGTTTTCGAAAATCCTGAAAAACGTGTTTTTCTATTTATGCCCGCCTCGGTTTCACACAGGTGGTGTTCAGTCGCGGACTAAGGAAACCAATCGAATTGTCAATAATTCCCACGCCGCCCCCTCTGCCGCCGTCCCCCCTTCCGTATTCTTTCCCGCCCCCCTCCGACCCCTCTCAAGACCCTCTCACCAAACACTCAAGTTCCTCCTTTCCCGTCGCCCCCTCTCACGTCCTCCTCTCCAGATCCCCTCCGACCCCCTCGTGCCCCTTTCTTCCACCCAACCCCTCTCAAGTCCCTCCTTTCCCGCCGCCCCTCTCTCACCGCCCACTCGAAACTCCCACCCACCCTCTGCCACGCCGCCCACTCTCACGCCGCCCCCTCTCACTAACACAACGATAAACATCTAAACACATGAAAACAAACGAAATACCGTTCTGCTATTGCGAAAGAAACGCTAATTGTATATGAATTAATGTCAATCTATCCATCCTGTCAATATTTTCGAAGTTATTAACTGCTGGCTGAACAACTCAATATCAATCTGTCAAAGTTTTGTTAATATATTGAAGATCTCTCACAGTTTTCTGTGTCATTCAGTCTCTCGCTTTTCATATTATGAGATTAAAAAAAATTCTGTTCGATTTTTAAAATTTTCTTTTATATAAACTTTCTCCTGGCAATAACGAACACACACAAACACAAAAGAATATCCAATTTGGTGCAGTCGTTTGGAAGTTATGCGCTTACATACATTTCGGTGATTCATTTTGATTTATGTAGATAATGTTAAACTACATTCAGAGTGAAACAAATACTTTCCATATGGCAATTAATCGAAACGAAGATTTACAAGTTAAGATAATTCAAGGTATAATCGTTTGAAAAGTAAATTTTATTGTATAGATGAAATATTCGAATTAGCGACAAAATATATAAATATTACCGAACAATTTCCGTTATCAATATTTAATATTTTTTATAGCAGCTGTGTACTTGCGGCGCCTTCTCTAATGTCAATATTGGTGGGGTGGGATTTCAATTCCAGTCGCCAAGAAGACAGGTGTATACAACAGAACTTGGAACAACTGATCGATTCATCCAATATTGAACTTTTCCTCTGACTGCGCGTTATTTCAGGGTTAGACTGTTCTATGAGGTTAAGGTTCTTCAAACAGCTCTCTTGGACGATAAATTATTTCTTAAAGTAAATCGCGAATATCCTACGTAATTATGAGGGGTCTATGAGCATTTCTTTCTTTCATGTGCGAAATGAAAATTAACGATAATTACTTATTATTTTCATAGAAATTGTTATATATTTATAATAAAATTTAATAACATAGGCACACAAAAAAATGAATTATCATGTACCAAAGACTTGACACATATTTCTCTATGTATTTCGACGTGTTGAATCCAAATATTTTATATATATCTTCCATTCTCCACTCTATATAACTTGAAAAATTATGTGAATGTAACTCATTCATTTGCAGATTTTCCTGGAATCATGTTATCCCGAAATGGAAATAAACAGAGAAGAATATAAATATCACACCTTATTCACATAGTTTTTATAAATGTGTTTATTGAGGTTATTGAACGAGTTCTCCGCACTTACAAAATTAAAGAACCCGTCGCAGTGACATCCGCTTACGTTTTGCCAGTATTTTTATCGTGCTTTTTGCGGAGTACAGAGTTCACAAATACCTAGTTCCCCGAAAATGGAAATATTTAAATATAAATCTTTTACATATGTATATATTACATTCACATCATACTTATGTATATTTTATACCTATTTATTCTGTCATTTTGATACTTATGAGAAATTTTAAAGAAAAAAATTAGTGCCTTCTTTTGAAAAAAAAATGTTTAAAACTTATTTTTAACAGTTTTTTACTCAAATGAAGGCAAAGTTTAATCAATAAATTTGGAGCCATTTATGAGAAAATTTGAAAATTTTGAGGCTTTATGTAAAGTACCCAACTAAATCAAAAAATCCGTTTTATACTCGAAGGCCAAGAGTTCGTTCAGATCGATTGGACAATATCGGTTTCGGGAAAAGTCGTCTAAACTGTTCAAGCGTTAGCGTTGACCACAAACAGAGAGACAGAGACAGAGGGCAGAGGACAGAGAGAGAGAGAGGGAGAGGGAGAGATTTTGCCATAATTAGCTATTTTGGTATCACGGATCCACAGACCATGGATGCTGATACACGACGTCCGACGTGTTAGAGGAAGTAATTTACAACATTTAGGAATCAGATGGATCCACTTTTTCATTACCAGGTCCCGACAATGTGAGTTTTTCTGTCAAAAAAACTTGATTTTCGCCGCACGATTAAAATCATTTCTCTTTCCTTCGTACGTAGTAATTGGAGAAAATAAAAAGACACCCAACGTCCAAGGAATCCCTCGGAATGTATATTCCGCCGCTATTCAATTTACCCAAGAGCTTTGCGGAGACGAGGAACGAGAACAAACTCTGGCGAGCGCCGTGCACCGTGACAGCAGCACCAACGCAAACCGTGCGACGCGTCCCCAGCTGGTGCAGAGAGAGGCACTTCGCCGCAGGGAGAGGCACACACCTCGCGCCGTAAGTCACGTTGCGACTACTTGTCATAACCTCTGACCTTCAGCGTACAGTGAGGGCAGGGCGGCGGGATTTATTTATTTATTTTTATTTATTTATTTTACGTAATAACAGTTAAAAGTGTGTGTGTGTGTGTGTGTGTGTGTGTGTGTGTGTGTGTGTGTGTGGCGTGCTATGGGGAGAAGTGAATTCTGTGCACGTTTTCAAAATTCTGTGATCCCTACCCTAAGCCATATACTAATTGAATTTTGAATACAGAAAAAAATGAGCGTTTTTTGCAAGGATTGTTAAGAAAAGTATTCGCGCCGATGTAATAAAATCTATTTTCAAGGGCAAATCAGCAATAAATGTGGGTTCTTATCCTTCATCTTGTCCTTCGTCAAGGAATAATATTTCCTGACATGGAGAACGATAATTTGAATTACTATGTTTCCCACTGAATTCCAGAAGACGTGCACAGATAATGAAGTTACATTTATGTCCAGAAGCAAAGCAAGGGGCCATCTCAGCATTTATTCAAAGGATGAGGGAAACTGGACGAAAAGCCTGTTCGAAATGGGATCAGAGACATATGAATGGAAAACGTAGTGTTTGGGATGTAAGGACGAGGTATTTGAATGTGGTGCGGGAGTGGGGTTGCGGGAGAATGGCGTGGGGAGGAAGAAGGGTGAGCAGATGGGACAAAGGTGATGGACGGATGCAGAGTCTGTTGTGGGCGGGTCGAGAAAAGCTGCGGAAGCCGTATAATCCGCTCACGCTTCTTAGATCTTGTTCTAGATGAGAGAGGAGAGGGGCGGTAACTCTTTCATCAGCAGTACCATGAAATCAACTTTGTAGCTCGGTTTTCAGTGCAAATGGTTTCTGGAACACGAGAGTCAAAATTTGTTATCAAATGCCAACATCACTCGTCATTTATTCATAACAGAACTTTTTATGGAAAGCGGTAAGGATTCTCAAGCTCACAAAATCTTACGTGGATAATTCTCAAGGAGGAGATGGGGAGGTGTAAGTTTGGATTCCGAGGTAGATTCGAAGTGAGAGCCTCTAAGGAGGCGCGACTATCCTAGCGAAGTCCCCGAAGTGTCCGTACAGGCAAAGGTGGCTCAGGACATCAACCGATGTCACTGCAGTGCCTCTGACCGGGAAGTCCTAGAGTTTGAAGCCCGACGATGGATTTCGACACTAGCTAGGCAGCTAGGCAGTTGCCTTAACAATTGACGCGCCTAATCAATCAATCGAAGTGCCCGTCCTCCAAGTGACCGTCCTTGCGTGCTGCGATGAGTCCAGTTACGACGCCCCAACGGCGCTTGTGCAATCGGAGTCCCGTCTACGCTGTTGGCGCTGCCTCAGATCTATCACCCTGTTGGCGCTACCACCGTGGTAAGCGGTGAGCCGTGGAAAACGGCTGTCGATGAGGACGTTACATAACCCGCGACCGCCGCCAAAGCTTCCACTCTCAAACTTGCTGTTCTACACGCCAATTAAGACAGGGTTGTTCTATATGCCCTCGATTCGGCATATCCACTGAGTTTAGCTCAGCGTCAGCACTGCAGCTGTCTCTGCAGCGACTTTGACTGAGAGATCCTAAGGTTCGAGTCCAGACGCCGGTGAAGTTTTGACTCTAGCTACAGAGCTAGGTCGAATTCAGCCGCTGTCTGGAGGAGAATTATAACTGTTGGCTGCTCTGATCGGCAGTTTTCCGTGGTTTCTCCGATCTGCACTGGTGAATGCTGGAGGAGTTTTCTAATAATTGGCTATCATCTTTTCTTCTACTTCCTTGTCCTATGTTCCCTTACCCGACTTGTCTTTCTTCCCTTATACATACACTTAGATGCACTAAACTACCACACACGTTGGGAGCCCAGAAATCACCCGGCTGGAGCAATGCCTTGGGGGTGACACTTGGTGGATGAATTCCCGCAAGCCAACGTGTAGATAGGCGCCGGATTTAACTATTCAACGGGGGAGGAAGTCCGCCATCCCCAGGCATTAAACATTCACTGTTCCAACGGGACTAACGACCATAGCCGTTAATGTGACCGGAAACATCAAACAATAAATTGATTTGGGTCTGCTGTCGTTACGTCCCCTCCGCTTCAGTGGGGAGATCCACGCTGTAGATACACCGCTCACCTGTGTACCGGGGTTCATGTCCTGGTTGAACCATGTGGTGTGTTCTGCTCGAAGCGGGTTTGCGACAGGTTTTCTAGAAGTTCTCCCAATATCATCACTTTATTACCCATACACAATTTATTACCCATACATAAAACATTCGTATCAGTTATGCTCAAAAAGCGGTACTGTCATATTAAACATAATTCTTTCAGTTCCCATCGCAACTATTCCTCTAATAGATGCATATCGTATTTACGAGGCTTACCTCACACCAAGCCAATTCGCATGTGTTCCCCTGCAAAAAAACTTCTTTTTTAAAAACAACCACATATTTTTGTCAAGGAAGGAATAGGAAAACTTTCCATCAAAATAAAAAATAACATTTTTTCCGGGTGACTATGCACTCTTACAAGTTATTATTACTGTTCAAATATTCCCATATTTGAGTTTGAATCTCATTTCATATAGGGAGGTACTCTATGTTGTAGCAAAAGCAAAGTCTGGCTTATCCTCAAGAATATAGTATACTTTCGTTTATTCTTGCCTTTCTTTGTAGAATCCAACATTACCATCAATTTCTTTATTCTTGTTAGGATATACTATCGTGAGTACTAGGTTACAACTATCAACTCCTAGAATATTAGGCGTTATAATCTCTCACACCAACTATAATTTCATTACTCTGACCCTTGTGCATCCACAGCGTGTCATATCGTACGAATCACATAGTATGTGTGACATTACTGTACGATACTTAATATACATTGGTATAACACAGGAAGGGATAAAACAGACCAGTGGATCGAGTCCATTAAACACTCAGCATTCAAAATTAACCGTTATTTTTTTATTTTCCTAACATTTCGTAAAAAAAATTACTACTTGAGTGGTACAAACCAGAGAAAGTGATACAACGTTTCTTGTGGGTTCAGCTGACAACAATGTATTATATATATACATATATATATATATATATATATATATATATATATATATATATATTAAAATTGTAAAAACACAGGCCCTTTATTGCAGCTATCCCTCTCTCACACCACGTATTATTTCGTATTATTTCCGGTACGACCTCCTGCTCTCAGGATTTCCGCGTTTACATCCCATTGCCTCTGACCGTAGCTAGATCTCGCGACCACCACTGCCTCCACGTTAGATCCCCTTCGTCGCCTCGTGTCGGTCCTCGTTCGCACTGTCCGCTCCCTCCCGCACCCCCACCCCCCAACGTCCTCCTTCCCCACCCCCAGCCTGGCACGTCACGACACCCTCGGCGCGACAACCACCCCCTCCCGCGCAAACGGATGGACATCCACCGCCCCCGAGGTCGCGCCGCTCGTTTGTTCGCGTACCACCGCCCCCCGTCGCTCCCCTCTCTCGCTCCGCGCATTACCGCTACCCGCCTCTCCCGCTCTCGCTGCCCTTGCGTTGACAAGGCGCGCTGCCCGGGGATGTTCGGACACGCGGTTACGGGTACATAAACAGAGTCTGGTGGCGAGTGATATATTGACGTAGTGGTTCAACGGTCTCCAGCGACTTCAGATTACGTACACTACGGACGGAGTGCAGTCCATTTACTGTACACCTGCCTGTTATTTGTAAATTTTATTTGTATATTATTTTTATTATATTTATTTTTAATTATTATTTTTATCTTGATCTTTGCTTAATATTATTGTTTGTATTTTTTCAGTTTATTTAGTGGAATATTAGTTTTATGGGGTTGTGATCATCACATACGAATAAATAATCGAATGAACACAGTGACCCGTGAGAGCATCACTGTTTCCGGTTGTTAACTGAAGTGTAAACAACTACCTCGCGTGGTTGCTGCCAGCCAATAGTAATTAGAAACGGACACCGGACAGGATACGGAATTAGTAGCAGGGGTGACATATGAAGGCTTTTCTTAATAATGGTTCGATGTGAAAATACATAAAATAGGAGTTTCTGAGAATAGCGTCATATTAAAAGAACAATACTAGCACAAACTGAAATATAAAAAAGATCAATTTTCGTAAAATCTCATATAAAGGAATATTAAATATCCAAACTCTTCGATTAAATGTTGGGTGTTTGACAGGCAGTGTGATGATGAGGGACTTCGGTTCGGATTTTTCCGGATGGATATGATTTGAAATCAATGAAGTTGTTTTAATCCAAGTTACAGCATTTTCTTTATTTACATTTCACGAACATGATTTTTAGGAGCCCTGGGTGGCTTGTAGGTTAGCGTGCTCGCTTTCCACGGCTCAACCCCGGGTTCGATTCCGGGTCGGGGCAAAAATTAACCGTGCGCTTTCCTTGCAATGTCCCAGTATCCGCTGCTGTGTGACGATGAGAAAGTTTACTTCTTAGGTAGAGAAAATCAGAGATGGGGCGTAGGGATCGCTATGTGCTAACCACACGTACCCCTCAACCCATGGCCACAAGGCCGGGACGCCTCTGGTAGGCCTTACCTCGTGAAGAGATGTTGTGCCAAAGTACATACATACCTGATTTCAGGGCTTCTAATTAGGTCTCTATTGTACTGTATAATTTGGTTGTCTGGGAGCTCCAATATCACCGAAACACGAAATATCGAACCTCACCAATGACACGCCTTGCCTGGTACGACCTGAGTAAAGGGAATGATTTATCGCCCCCGCACGCGCACACACACACACACACACACACACGCACGCTGGGTTAGAGTTTTAAATATTAATTGACTCAAGGCCTATTAGAGAGTAGAGAGTTCTTAAAATACAGGATCTTGGAATTATTTTGAATTATTTACAGCTATATTTTTGGGGAGAATGAAGAGAAAAGTCTTTAAATTATTACTTGGACAGTTGAATTTATCTCAATAAAGCTTTCGGGAATATTAATTTCTATAACTAATCATTATTAAGCTTAAATAAGAAAAGAAAATTTAAAAAAAAACTAAAAATTAAAAATCATTATAACTTTGCAGACTTCCCACAAATCTGAAAATGAAATTTCCATTTGTCTGAACTAGTTATCTCTTGTCGTACGGTAAAACATTTCAGCGAATGAGTAATAGCAGAAACATGAAATTGCCGAATCTGCCTTGTAAATAAGCATTAAAATTCATATTACACGAATGCAATATTTATTTTCCATGCAAATCAAATAAGCACTTTTATTTTCACGCGTTTTTGTTGAAAATTGTCATTCCCCAACCGCGAGCCAGATGTTTCAATTTGCGATTTTCGAGAACTTGTCGATTTATGTTTGGTGGGAAAAGCAGGCAAAAGAACATCTACACAGAAGTCGCGTAACAATGCTGAAAGGCTGCTTTGGATTGAATTTTCAATCAGACCATTGATTCACAGCAGGCGATTATTAGAGATAAAAACTTTTCTAAATACCAAAAAAGAAATTATTTCCAGTAAAACAAGATCGAGTAAATGTGTCTTCACTAAAAGAGTAAAATGTGACTGAGAAGTACGACTGACTTCAACAAAATTCTTAACTACATTTCAAACGTATTTACTGAATTTTGTGAATCTATATATGCTTTTGGTACTGAAATAAAAAATTGAACCAAAGTATCTAGAAGGCTCCAAAATAAAACATTTTACAAATCCAATAGAAACGTGAAAACAATGAGGCGATCAAGCTCTTCAGAATGAGGTTCGCTTTCTTCTTGCTAGCGCCGTGAGTTATTTTCATCAGTCATAAATACCCCGTGATCAAACGCAGGGTAATTCAATGGTTGTCTTTCGGTGTAATCCGCATTCAAATACGTGGTTGATTTAGTAAGAGAATACCCATTTACCTTACTTCGAAGGAGATAATCATTGTCGTGAAGAATATCATATTGTCCTTAAACAATATCAATGATCCCAGTTAGCAGAGTATACAAGCTCTCGACAGATCTCCCAACATATGTGATAGTGTAGAGCATGTAAACGTAAGTGTGTTTAAGGGGTGAGGATAGAACAAGGAAGAAGAAGGAAGAAAATACTGCTCCGGCATTCGTCTGGTATTGACCGCAGAAACCACTGGAAGCTTCCGATCAGAGAAGCCACGAGAATTCTCCTTCTCACAGCAGTTGAATTCGAGATAGCGATTGTCGAAAATCCTGCCACCCGCCATTGGGACTCGAACCCTAAGACCTCCCTGCCAAAGGCATTGCAGTGAATTGTTCTAAAACGTATACGCTCCTTCATTACGCTCGCAATGATCACGCTCTATCAAGGAACAGGAGATCAAACAATGAATCATAGCAATGTAATTCTACGTACCTGGGTATTTCTAATTTAAATAAGGGAAATCATTTCATAGCATACAATACAATAAAAACGACGAAAGCCCCAGCACAGTAAATTAGAAAACCATGTAGACTGCTTATTCTGTATTATTGCCTCGCCTGTGAATCTAATGGCGTGCTATTCGGAGAGAGATGTTTGACATCAATGGCGCGCATAGATGATGATAAAACATCACATTGCACGCAGGGCGTATTTACAGAGCGCAGAACATGAAAAACATATTGATTATTTTATTAACTTATACATAACAACCTGTTGCAGAATAGACATGTCTAGCACTAAAGCACGTCACTACTGTTTGCTGACGTTTCCGCTAAAGTGTACCTTGGGTTCAACAAAGGAAGCAATTTGTACATGAAGTGAATGAGAATATCTTTCTTATTTATTTTACGTCCAAAATAGTTAAAAACTGTGTGTGACGTGCTATGGGGACAAGTGAATTCTGTGCACGTTTTCACAATTCTCTGATCCCTACCCTAAGTCATGTCCTACTCGAATCTTGAATACAGAAAGAAATGAGCATTTTTGCAAGGATTGTTTACAAAATATTCGCTCCGATGTAATAAAATATATTTTCAAGTGTAAATCGGCTATAGATTTAGGCTCTTATCCTTCATCATGGCCTTCGTGAAGGAATAATACTTTCTGCCGCAACAACATGGAGAACGATAATTTGAATAACTATATTTCCCACTGAATTCTAGAAGACATGCACAGATAATGAAATTACATTTATGTCCAGAAGCAAAAAAAGGGCCATCTCAGCATTCTCCCGAAGAATCAGAGAAACTAAAAGAAAAACCTGAACGAGATGGAGATCATTGGATCAGAATCTGAGGTACAAAACTTGTTATAGGTTGTTTAGAATTATTCAGTCCAAATGGAAAATAATACATTAAATATCACTGTTAAAATTAATGTGACTTTCTTTTTGATGCTCAATGTATTCTCTAATTATATAGAAATAGTTGTGCAGCAGAAATGATTTTACTTGGGATTTAAACTTTTCTATTGAATTTAATCGTTTAATGTCATTTGGCAAAGTGTTGTAAAATAATGTACATGTATTGTACGAGCATTTTTTGTAGTGATCTGTTGATACTGTCACCTGATGAATATGATTAACTACATCGAGTGTTATGATTATATCTCATTTATTACAGACGAAGTCTATTGTCAGAGATGAGTCGAGGCATTGAGCTCAAAATCAGCTACGCTCGAAGACTAAACTGAAAGAAAGATATTACTGTAAATAGAATGATACTGAAAATGGGAATTAAATAAATGGCACGTAAATGAAAAATAATATTGCGTGTAATATCAGTTTGATTCCGAATTAAAGCGAGTGGATATTTTTATCATACTTTTCAAGATAATTATAATTGTTTTTATCGAAAAAAATGGATGGGCCATTAAAAACAGCAAACATATTTTCTTTTTTAACAATGTCGCTTCATCAGCGAATCAAAATTAAACACGGATCGGAATATTTTCAGATCGTTGACAAACATTTAACATGATTGATATAACATTGTGCTTTCATAATTAAACTTCTTTGGATTTCGTGGTATTTCTCTAGTTTGGTTATGCTTGCCTGTTTAACAACTATCTCAGTTAGTAGATTGGTTAGTGACTCCATGCGCGTCCACTGCTAAGATTGTTAGCTCAGTAAATGCAATATATGCAGTTTTTTATTGTGGGAGGTCGCGGTTATCTCCCCCCCCCCGATGAATGGCGAGATCCAGCGCTGACCTACGCGGTGGCACGCGGGGTTTTTCCTTCAACCAGGTATCTCCAACCAATATGACTCCGCCCCAGGCAGAAAAAGCACTAACCTCGCTAGTTTGAAAATTTTGGTTACATGACTAGGCCTGTCTTAATGAAACGTAAGATGTGAGTTGAATAACTCAGTAAATATCATTTGAAAATTGCTTTGTTCGACTGGAAATTTTATGGTATAGAATATAGAAATAGTTTTGTACACAGTTTTTTTCATTTAGTTTCATCGTTATAAACCTAACAGATACCAAAGCGTTTTCATTGTAATACGTCATTTACATCATCGAATATCAAATTAATTATTTGAGCTCGCTTGGTCCCGCTGATAAATTCTAATGACTTATGAAAGGTAGGTCATCATGTATAGGGGAACGCAAATGACTAAATAAATAACTGAAACAATGAAAAGAAAGGCAACTAAATAATGCTATACTTTGCAATTTGGCACCTTCTTGATATTGACCTCAGTGCTCCAAACCAGCAAAAGGTCGTAAAAATAAGAGACATGTGAGTGGCTCAGTACCAGAGCTGCCTAACATAGTGAAGACCCTTATTCCTATGAAGTTTGGTCTCATTGATGCTCTATTCGTGCTATAATTCTTTATCCTTGTGAGTGAATGAATGAATGCATACATGAATGAATTGGCTCAAACAGGCACATTGAGCCATTAAACTATTCATTCATTCACAAGGATTAAAAAGTTTGGTACTTTTACAACTGATAGTTCGGAGCCATGCTTTAGAGGAAAAGTGCCTTCACAACCTAGGGGGTTAGGTACCTCTGGCCCCGATCCACTCATATGTAAACACACGTGTCTCTTGCACACCAAGAAAATGTTTACATCCGTTTCCACAATTGGCTTATTGCTGCTTCCAAGGTCACGTGTACACAAAATCAATCCCATTGGCTCTATTAACAGACGCCACTAACGATAGGCTTCCTGTGTTTCGCTTTTATTTCGTGTTTTGCTTCTATTTGAGATTCATATGACTTTTGTACGAGACTGTTCTCCAGCGTTGTCACCATAAGAATTTTCAGTTTCCCTTTGTACATAAAGGTGCGTATAATCTCGGTGTTCCCATCTCTACTAATGTGTTTAATCCCTTCAGCGACGATCAGAAACTCATTTTTCGGAGTATCTGCCTGGTGACTCACAACGCAGTCACGCTATCTTTCCATTGCTGGGTATCGGGATCCAAATCACGGCTGCCCCATTTATGGCAGTGAATTCGCGGTAACTTTCGCCGTGTTTTGACTACTCATTTCATTATTGCCCCAGCAGTCATTTCACATACGTAATTATTAGGAGGAAGATTTTAATTAAAGTATTTTTTTTCTTTTCACTTTAGAACAATGCCAATTAGCATAGACATTCATTTTATGTTATGACAAAAGGAAAATACCCATTTTTATACGTCATTTTGCATTTTTAATCGATTTTAGCTAATAAATCATATTTTTAACTTTTCCCTCCATTTTTAATGTATTTTCGCTGATTTCATCGATTTTAATGTCCTTATAAATGGTACTTGCTTCAAATAATATTTATGAGATGCAACAAATGTTCTCCACAGAATTCCTGAGTACCTGTACCTGGTATTCGATTTCTTCGCTCAGAAGTTGTACTGTGAGCCGTTGTGAGTATGTAATCTAAGTTTCCTGTGATGCCTGTCAGGGCCTTTGCGGGGTAACTAAAGGCAGAGATTTTCTGGCAAAGAACAGTCCAAACCAAAATTTTGAAAGCTGAGTTCTCTTGAACGAATAAAAGAACCTTCGATTACATCAGTAAAATATCTAACAGCTTAAGTTAGTCATTTGAACTGGTTTTTATCACATTTTTACGTCATTTTCTTTTCTTTAAGGGTATTTTAAAAACATTTTAAGAGCATTTTATTGATCGTTTTTGGCGATGTTTTAGATCATCAAACTCCGCTCCCTAGTAATTATTATCAACTCGTCAGTTCATTGGCGCTATCCCTAATGGTAGCAAAAAAGATACAGAGAGACATGCTTGAAATGTTCTAATATATTATATGCTGTTTCCAGCACTTTTAATTTTTTTAAAATCATTTGAGCTGTAGACTTTTAATTGCTTCCGTTACCGCTTACCTGCTGGAAACCAGATAAATATATTCGAGAGCAAAATGTCTCTTTCATTCTTTTTACGCGACCACGCCTTAAAACTTTTTCCTTCAATTATTATTGGACATACACTAATAATGAATAATAAAATTTAAATAGCGAGAAGGTGGACGAATGTGATGGACCAACGTGGAATGTGATGCAGGATAAACGCGAGAACATCGAAAATCTTTTGCGAAACCACATAGTCCACTACACATTCCACGAGGTATTATAGCATTTCTCTGGACGAGTAAGAAAGAGAATACGGGTTAGCTTAGTTATAACTGCAGCACTTGAGCCTGTGTGTCCGTCTTTGGTCTAGTGCGTGTGATGACTTGGAAATTTCAGAGGTTTTAATGAAACTTGGACCTATGCCTTATTATGAAGCAAAACTTTTGTTTAGGTTTTTTATTTTCATGATATCACTATGCGTTAGAGAGGGGAACAAGAACTATATATGACTATACAATAACTATATATTTGGAGGGAACGAGTTCAACAAAAATGAGGACTGCGATAATTTTACGTTAACTTTGCGCTAACAGAGGAAAATGTTCAATAACAAATAATAGAGCCATTTTTGAGAAAATTCTGAAAATGTTGTTGAGGCTTGATATAAAGTACCTCTCGAAATCAAAATATACATTTCAAAGTTACAGAGCCTCGAGTTCGGCAATATCCATGTTAATTTTGGAGCAAATCGTCTGAATACTTTATGCGCTAGAGTTGGCCACAGGCACATTTTACCGTGAAGCAACTTTTCGGTATCAAGAACTCACAAAACCTGGATTATGAGTATACAATTTTCTATATACTTCATTAAGTAGCTCTTAAACACGTGGTAACTAGGTGTTTTAGGATCCCCTGGGTTAGCTGCTGTATAACTTGTCGTCTCTTTTTTTCTCTCCCACCAGTCGTACGGTCCTACCCAGCAGAGCAGGCAAATTCTCGTTCGACATCTCTGATTGCTCTTTATCCAATGCACCCGTTTCCCTAGTGGCTTGCGAAGAGACCTTTCCCTGCTCTAGGCACGCAGTATTCCCACAACGCTGCGCCTTGGAAGCTCGAACTATTCGCAGAGTCCGATTGAGCGTGACGCAAATGTTATGAGAGCCCTGATTTGGATGCAAAATTGGTGGAACATATCTCTCATACAAAGCCTCTTTTGATGCTTTCGGCCCCGGCACTTCGGGAAATGACTCAAAGCGGATCGGTTAACTTTGCAATTCTTGCAGTATTTGAAGCATAAAAAATATTAGGGGGACATC
The DNA here is from genome assembly GCA_011170035.1 of Teleogryllus occipitalis. Lineage (NCBI taxonomy): Eukaryota > Metazoa > Arthropoda > Insecta > Orthoptera > Gryllidae > Teleogryllus > Teleogryllus occipitalis. The sequence continues at coordinate 33,945 of BLKR01014805.1, read as the reverse complement.
ACTATGAATAGTATCATGATGCGGAACCGTATTATTTAAATCGGTGGCCATATAGCCACCACTCCTGTTCTGAGCACAATATACGCAGTGACTTGCTTTGAAGGGAATCCTAATCATGAACCGTGCCAAGCTAGGATCGTCACACATAGCCTGTTGTCCAAGGGGCGTGCCAATATGCGCTCCCGCGTCCGAGGCTTCGTCCATAGTGTCAGCTACCAGTTGCTCGACGGGATCGTGGGCTGCAGGTACCCCGAATCCCTTCCCCCGTGACGTGGGGTCGCCGAGATGGTTGTTCTGTCAGGGATTTCCTTCCTTTAGCCAGATGTTCCCGTTTTAAGGCGCCGGAGACTCGTCTTTCGACCATCCCTCTTGGCTGCAGCTCAAGTTGCACCGAGATGCATTACAGAGGCCACGGCGTGGAGGTTAGAGAATGGACCACGAAACGACAAACACATTGCAGGCGGCTATTATGGCCATACGGTTGCAATCTCTCTCATTACAGGAGGGCTTTTCGGTACTTACTGGTGTAGGTGTACTAGCATCACCTACGTCACCAAGACCCTGGTCGACATCTGATTCCCAAGATATATATGAACAATATTTTCCCACTTTTTCGATACCAAGACCCCACAATACTAATTTTGTTCTGTCTAAAAAACTACGATTTTTCCAGCAGCATTACTACGTAAGTACGCAGTAAGCATTACAATATTATACAATACGTAACGCTATACAATACAATACGTAAGTACGTAGTAAGGCGAGAATATAAAAAAGATGACTGTTGGTCCCGTGTTCACAGACCACCGCTGTCACCGCCGCCGACTCCGTCGCTGCCTCCGCCGTCTCCACCGTCGTCGTCGTCGTCGTTGCCGCCGCCGCCACCGTCGCCATGCACTCGCGTGCTTCGTCGCTGCCGCCGCCGCTGCTGCTGCTGCTGGCGGCGGCGCTGGCGGGCGTGGCGTGCTGCCTGGTGGGCGGCGCTGCGGCGCAGGTCGGGGACGCGTCGGGCGACGCCGAGCGACCGCGCGCCGCCCGCACCGCCCCGCAAGACGCCGCGCGCCTTCGCACCTACCTCGCCAAGCTCGCCCACGAGCTCGAGCTGGCCGGCCGGCCCAGGTGAGGCCGCCGACGCCGCGTCTCCCCCTTCACTCTTGCTTTTGCGATGAGGAATGTTGTAGGTGAGGAGGATGATAGCGGCTGTGATAGCTTCGTGAGGAGGGTGAGAGGGAGAGGGAGAGAGCGTTGAGGAATGTAGAGGTTGGGAGGGTGATAGCGGCTGTGAAAGTTGAGCACCGGGAGCATCATCTGATGGGATCCGGGATCGTCAGGTTCAAGTCCTGGTTTTCGACACTAGTTTTTCAGCTAAGTCGAATTCAGTCTCTGTCTGGAGAAGAATTCTAGCTGGCTGCTCTGATCGGTAGTTTTCCGTAGTTTCGCCGATCCTATCCTCTCCCCTTACAAACACCACCACATATTCCGGGAGACCGGTCGGAAGCTTAAAACTTGTCCCAGCTAGTGGGAGAATCCTGGGTAGGGGGAAACCGCGCTAGCCGATGGCGCCGTATCTCGCCATCCAGCGGGGGAATATCACCACCACCTCCCAAAGGGAGAAAACATGCACTACACTTACGGTACTAATACCCTAATGGGTTGACGCGCCCGGAATCACTAACCAACCAACCAACTGTGATAGCTCAGTTGATACAGCGTTGCCTCTGCATCATCGTTGGCCGGGAGGTTCTAGAGTTTCTTGTAGAGATGGATTTTCGACATGAGCTGTGTCGAATTCAATCACTGTCTGGATCACAATTCTAGCAGCCGGCTGATCTGATCGGTACTTCTCCGTGCTTCCCTAAATAATACCTTGTGAATGCCACATTAGTACTTTAACAAACGGGCCACGGAGCTTAAAACGTGATGTGTCTGGGGCCGTTGCACGCCGGGAGAGATACCTTGAGGAGGGACCACGCAAACATACGTGTAGGTCGACGCCGGATCTCAGATCAAGTGGAGGAGGAACACCACTATTTCCCGGTATACAACATGCATTACACTTACAATTACTTAATAATTCTGAATGACGCACTTTATGAGCGGAGCTCACGGCCCATGACATACCATCCACACCAGAGTTCTGTATATTTCTCTCAAGTGCCCAGACAGATATAAAAAATTCTGTTAAATGGCAATTCAGTATGGGAGGTTTTCGCTTGTCTCGCCGAGAAACCACAGCATATGACGCTCGGTACTTGTGACTCCGTCAGTTGAGTCGCGCTTTCAAGTGTAAAACCCAAAGATAAGGACGTTGAAACTGAAAACAAGAAATACAATTTATGTGAAAAAGAGGGAATAAAAGCTAAATTCACGTAGACTGGCGGGAATAGCGAGAATATCTTTCTCGCTATTTGAAATCTAGCGTGAAACGAATTGTTACTGATAAAGAAGTAATATTGATTCAAAATAATTAACTGGATTTTTCTGATCCATATTTTAAAAAAATGTTTAAAACATTTATTAATTAATAATAAATCCTTACACATTCAGTGCCACAAGGAGGGGACGCCGCTGGTTAGTCTCGGCCCCGTCAGAGGCTGTTATACCAGTACAGATAGTCCACTTATATTTAGTAAATGTAACTAAAATAAATCTAGCGGCCGACTGCTCCGATCGGTAGTTTTCCGTGGTTTCTCCGATCAACACCAGGCGAATGCCGGAGCAGTACCATAACAAACAATACACAACTCCACACATACAGAGCAGTACCATACCAAACGGGCCACGGACCGCGCGCGATCTGTCCTTCCTCTTCCTTGTCCTATCCTTTCCCCTTACACACACACTTACACTACCACATATTCCGGGAGACCGGTCGGGAGCTTAGAGCTTGTCCCGGCTAAGGTGGTGCCCCGCTGGTGGGAGAGTCCTGGTTAGGGGGAAACCCCACTAGCCGACAGTAGGTCGGCGCCGGATCTCGCCATCCAGCGGGGGAAGATCACCGCCATCTCCGAGAAAAAACATGCACTACACTAACGGGACTAATGACCAAAGCAGTTGACGCGCTCGGAAACACGAAAAAATCAATCAACCTAAAATAAACTAAATACAAGTATTAGTATATATAAGTATGTATTAGCTTCAAAGATTCCTCTTTTTTATTCTTTCGTAGTTCTGCAACGCTATCGCATAACACATGCCACCTATTCCTTCAAGGGGTGAAGGGAAGCGATCAGGGTTATTTGCTACAACCTGGGAATCTCCCCATCGCAAGCACAAGATGCTCGAAATTACGGCGCTCGAGATGAAACACTCAAACGAGAACGAGCGAGCAAACCGAAGGCCTTGCGGCACTTTAATCCATACCCTACAATGCTCGCTGCAGGTGATGCATGAACCAGCCTCACCTTTAGAATACAGGAATTTGTGTGGGGGAGGATATTTATGCAATCAACAAGAATTTAATCAATGTGTGGACGTGAAAACTAAGATTTTACTTCTCACTCACGACTGAAAGTATGATAAGTATGATGTACTACCATGATTAGTGGTTTTAAAACTCACGTGGACAACTTAGTGTTTTTTTAATTTTTTCAAAACACTTTTATATTTACATAGTAAATAATTAGAAAAACATGAAAGAAAACATTAATTTTTCAGTAATGGTGAGAGGCCAATTTCTTCTTGATTTGGTGTATTTCGAGTAAAAAAAGAAAGAATCTGTAGGGAAAAATAGAATATGCAAGTTTTCTTGAGCTCTTCACTTTTCTTGGCCGTTCTTTGAATCATCCGAGAAAAGTTGTTCATCTACTTTTACAATCCTACAGCGTACCCCTGCAAGTACGTTTACCATAGTTTGGGAACCCCTGATCTATGATTATTAGTCAAAGATCCACACATACCTATGTACAAACGTGCATTAACATCTAGTAATGACAAATAGTCCCCTCCGAGCCTCACGTCCGGCTGAGTTGGCTTAGGACATCAAGTGATGTCACTGAAGTGCCTCTGACCGGAAGGTCCTAGGGTTCGAATTCGGACGATGGCAGGATTTTCGACTTGAGCTACATAGCGAGGTCGAATTCAGCCGCTGTCTGGAGGAGAATTCTTGCGGCCGGCTGATCGATAGTTTTCCGTGGTTTCTCCGATCAATACCAGGTGAATGCCGGAGCAGAACGCCAACAAACGGGCCACGGGTCGGATCTTTCCTTCCTCTTCCTTGGACCTTCCGGATATCACCACCCAGCGGGGGAAGATTACCGCCACCTCCGGCGATAAAAACATGCCCTACATTTACTAGACTAATGAACTTAGCAGTTGGCACGCCCGAAATCACTAGTCAATCAATCAATACTGACGTCACAGGTATGGGATATTCCGAGGATTCTCGAGATACATTTTTTGACGGTGTAATAGACGCAGTGCTCTTATCAGCGTCGTAACTTGTAAGGGATACGGTAGTACGTATTGATAAGGAAATGCTATGGGTTGGGAAAATCAGGTGAAACAGGATTTTTTGTAATGGTAGAGTATCATTTATGAATTAATATATTAAAATACTGTAATGCAATATTTTTCGTCAAAACCGAATTAACAGAACAGGTGCGTTTTAGGGTTTTTTTGTCGATCGTTGGCAACAGGTCTCCCAATGAGCATTGTGAAGCATTTGCTAGCTGCCTCGGCGCACGGGGCGAATCGAACGGCCGCGAGCCGGTTCAAGCTGGCGCGTGCCGCTGCCCGTAATAGAATGTCGACCGACAGCGGTGTTCTCAGTTGCATACACAAGGAAGCACACGCCACAGTGCTTTTAAGGATAACAGCACTCCCGGTGAATTTTATTTGTTCACTTACTCATTTATTTGAGTTCAAGAATCAATAATCCTTGTATAAATACAATTACAATGTATTTAAAACGAAAAAAATATATACAATCAATAATTCAAGGTTTCAGCTATAAAACATAATAACCCACAGAGAAACTCATTCGAGATGTAAGCAAGTAAACATTATAGTATAAATGGGTTACATAAAAACGAACACAAATGGGAACCGCCTCTCAGAGAAATTAATTGAGAATCAGACTACATGAACAACATATGGCAGGAGCAAGAAGTCGATTATTATAAAAATCGCAATTTTGGGGACTACAATATTTTACACCCGTGCCCTTCAATTGTTGAGTCCAACGTAAAATCATTCGAAAGAAAAACTTTTATAGGATAACAATGACTTTTTGAATTGCTTTTTAGTGTAAGCAAATAACTGGCATAACAGAATACACTTTACTAAAAATCAACAATAGAAACTCTGAAGGAACTTAAAATTTTATATTTTATTGTTGTGATGAAAGACGAAGAGGTTTTCAAATAAATTTTGAAATGAAAACTTCCGATATCTTCCTCATAAAATGAAAATTATAAAGATGTTTATGCAAACATTTGTCATTTTTTCTGTCGTAATTCCTTATGTAAAGAAACAGAGCAGGCATTTTCGGTGCATTATTTACTGCTAAAATTTTAAGTATGTATTATCAGAAGGATTTATGATAAAATAACAGTGATAAATACTCATGTTTTTTATTACTGAAGAAAATATGAAGTATACTTGCAGCCATCACATCACTTCAAGAAGTGAAGTATTAACTTTCCTAAAGCGTCTCTCTAAAATTCAAGAACATGGACAAATGGAAAATAAATGTTGACGCAAAATGCTTTCAGTAACATATAATGCTCATAAACAAAAGAACTATTATCGTGAAAACGAAATTCTTTGGATGTATTGTTATGTTAATAACCTTATTACAACGGTATTAAATAGTGTTGTAGCTTTCCTTTCAAATCGTCTCAGTTTCTATTTGCTAGTTAAGGTGAAGGGAATACGTGTTCGCCACATGTCTCTCTTACCACCCAAGCGTGGGAATTAAATTAGTCCCAGGCATGGGGGGAACACCATCAACTAGCCAACAAAGTCGGACAGTTGACACAAAAATGACAAATACAACGGTATATGACCTAGGTCAATCCCGCTCTCTGAAATACATGAAACGTACATGGAATAACTAGCTTAGGTGGCGCCTCCAGAGCGTTTTTTTTATTTTAACATGTTTATTTTTGTTATGCAAGTTCATAATAAAAAACAATTGAAACATGATACCGTTGTCTGTTTTTTCCGTCCTGGTGCATACAAAGTTACGTGAAAAATTATAGGAAGAAGTCCTTTTTTTCATAATAAAATTAGATTTTATTAACATCAATTCCATGAATCACGCCCTAACCACTTATACTATCCCGTGAAAGATGTGTAGTAAGTTACAGCGTTTCATCACTGTAAGTGCCTTCCCCAAAAGCATATTTTTCTACAGTTCTTCCATGCGTCTGCAATTCTCACATGTTCCCAAAAGCTTTTTTTCTACAATTCTTCCATGGGACTACAATTTTCGCATGTTCCAAAAAAACAGGATTGTCTACAATCCATGCAACTACAATTCTTGCAATTTCCCAAAAACATGTTCTTTTTACAATTTTTTCGGAATATTTTAGGAGGAAGTAGCTAAAATAGAGCAAATCGATTCTGGTTGAAATAAATCGCATGGGCTAATCACCTCTGTATGTGTCTTAAAACTTCCTAAAACGCATTCTAGTTTCTTAAAACCCCAAAGATATGTTTAAGAATTCTCTTAAAATATTCTAGAAGGATCGGAATCAAATGAACATTTCCCCACCGATAGACTGGGACACGTACCATGACACCTTGCTTTTCCCATATGATGGATCGGAAGAGATCTAACTGTGATTATCTAACGGACACACACACACACATAAACACTCACACAAACAGGTTACACGATTATTATATTTTCAAAATATATTATTAAATCTAACACTTTTGCAACTGAAAAACAAATCCATTTCTAATGCGATAATTCAGAAAACTACACAGGCTCTCAGTCGGACGTTGTTCCGAGAAAAGTTCATTAGTCCACGCGCTATCAGCGGAAGAACATCTCGTGCGACTGAGTGATATATTACTGTGTGTGTCGGATGGATAAGCTTTACAGCTTGATATAAAATTACCACCTCTTCGGGTTTAACCTCGAGTTTCCGGGTTCACCTGAGGAATCTTTGACCTTCGGGTTTGCAGTCAATATCTCCGAGGCACATTCCTCCTGGTTTCCAATTTTATATTTTTGGATACATTTTAAACTCTGCAACGAAGAATTGTAAAAACTATTCAAATTTTTTAATTGCTGCCAAAACACACACATACACAATGCCAAAGTTACCGCTTAGCAGTGCGTATTAAATATCCCGTTTTAACTGTTTTAAGTATATAATATTAATTCAAATAATGTCGGCATAATAAAAATAATTTTATTTTTAATTATGTAAAACAATATAACAATTAGATAATTTTATTGCGATATCAATTATTCAAAAATACACAAGGAACTACACGTCATCAATAATTTGGAATAATAAAACAGTGGTTTTCTTGAAATACTAGTGCCCTTTGCCTAAACTATAAATAAAACTACTAGAAATAAGATAATTTATTTTTAATTAATATACGAATTATAATTAATACTACCATTACGAAGTATATGATTGTTATTACAAGACATGTAGATAATTATTGTGTAATGTGCACTATTGTCCATTTTCTAACGATTTATATTTGTTTCAAATTATCTCTCTTGTTTCTACCTCGTTGAAAATTTTGGGATGTAAAATATTTGAAACGTGGGAGTTCTACTAGCTACGAAGTAAATTCCAGGGGGTGATTCTGAATCTTACCATAAAGGCAAGCAAGCAATTTTTATTCAACTACACGAACAATTTTTTTTAAATTATTGTGTGTCTCTTTTTAAATATTCAGAATGTTTTAAAGTAATCTCTATTTTTTACACAGACTAGTTTTGAATTCTGTATACTCGTACTTATGTGAATTGACTTATTGACTTAACGTTTTGTCTTGCGCTGGTTAAAAATTCCAATAAAATTTCATTGTAACTCATTATGACACTATATTACTTTGGTCAACTTCGTACGCAGTTAATAGAAAGCTGCAATGCACTTTCTCTGTGTTGATTTTTTGTCAGAAAAAAAACTCGCATTGTGAGGCCATGATACTGAAGGGGTAAAATCTTTCTCCTATATGTATTCAATCACTTTCTCTAACACTTTGTGTAGACGGAACCCACATTTAGTTGGACTTTGATACCGAAACACGTCTTTTTCTTTCTCGTTTTCGTTGAAATCTCTAAATTTTTGAAAATTACAAATGTTCAAATTTTTTCGGTGTCCTAATGCAAATACAATGCTAAAGAAGACTTATTCCTTGTAAAATATGTTTTTCAAAGATCTTGAAGCAAGGTAAACATACAAGTTTTCTAAAATGTGAGTTTTTTGCGTAATTCTATGTGAAATATTTTTTAATTTTTAAACATTTTCGTACAAACTTCTCAAAATGTTTTTTTTATAATTTTCCTCGTACGTATCAGAGAATGGTAAAAAAATAGGTGCTATTTCCATTTCCAGCAAACTCTCCATATTTTCAAAAATCGCAAACAAATTAACATTTGTTTAATTATTTATATACTTATCTATAAATGTATTTATTTACTAATTTATATATTATCTATGTATTAATATATGAAGAATACAAATATCTGTACTGGGGAACATACAGGGAAAAGTCATATTACAGATTTACACATGCGACATTTGCCATTTGTTAGGGAACTCTGTTATGACGGCTGGTCACATTCTGACGCTTTCATGAACCTCCCGAGCCCCTGTGCATACAGATTTCCTTACCAACCGCGAGTACATGTCACAGATGTAACTCCGTTATATAATATTTTTCACAATTCCATCGACTTTTCAAGATGCTCTAGTGGTTTGTAACATTTATTCTATGACACCCAATAAAAGTTTATGCTTAAGTAACTTAGTAAATAATAGAATTTGAGAAGTGATATTTACGTCAACAATGTATCTATGATAAAATATGTTACAACCGAACTATGTATAGATCAATAATTTAAAAAATGCACAAAGAAGTTGGCCACAAGGATGTAAACTTTGTGCAGGAAACTATTGAACATTATCTCTTTTATTTCCATGAAGTCGAGAAAGCTTGAGAATACAACCAACTTCACAAATGGCTGAAGTGGACGAGGGTCATATATCACACACCTCTGAGAACTTAATAATGGGGAAATTTGAGGATATGAGGAATTCTATGTCAAATGGGAATGTCGCGCATTGCTGACACCTGCTTGTTCTCAAGCCACTATTGTTCGACGAAGAGGGCCATTAATAGCTACAATTACCTGCATTTCAAGACTCAAAAAAATCTAGTGCTGTAAAAAACTAATGTAAAATACTGAGCAAATACTTGTTCCTGTATGTATAGTGTCGAGTCATTTTTGAATTCTCTGATTGATGTAATATATTGGCCTTTTAAATGTTAAATCTACATCCCAAATCAATTTCAGTGAAGTGGACTAACGTTTTTGAAGTCATTTAATTTCCTCCCTATCATTTGTAACAGCAACCATTTTTACTTTGTATGTGATATCTGGTGGCTCTTTAGTCGGACGACCTAAATCGAAATCTGGAACAAAACATTACGATCAAATAGACAATAAATGGTCGAATGAGTAAGAAAGACGAATGAGTAACTCTAACGTAATTTGCAATAAAAGTATTAGATTGTTTGAAGTTATCAGGCAAAATTGTATTTCCTCTTTCGTGCGGTCGCTTAGGAGGTAATAATGTGTCGAGCTAAATCTCTTTAGAGACAAAAGTATGATATAATAAGATTTCTCATGAAAACAATGAATTGCACAGATTCAAGGTCCTTTATGTAAATAGCGAGTGTTGAAGAACAGAGCTTTGACGCCAACTCGGGAATGCGTAGCTAAGCGTCATATAGTGAGGTTAGCTTAGGTGGTATCGTGTACATAGAAATTTACAACTGACACTGAAACTACACATTTTGTGTCTCACTAGTTTCAGAAATTTCTTACCAGCTAAATGGTAGATTTATGACAATTCCATGTCTTTGTTCCTCCAACTCTCATGGATTTATATACGATTCGTTGGATTTATATATGAAAATTCCATGTCTTTGGTTTAGTTCTAACTTTATATTGTCGCTTTTTCATGTTGTCCATCATACCGGGAGCGGTAGCTCAGTGCATCAACTGATGTCACTGCAGCGCCTCTGACCGGGAGGTCCTAGGTTCGAGTCCTGACGGCGACAGGATTTTCGACACTAGCTTTTCAGCTAGGTCGAATTCAGTGGCTGTCTGGAGGAAACTTCTAGCGGCCGGCTGCTCTAATCGGTGGTTTTCCGTGGTTTCTTCGATCAACAGCAGGCGAATGCCGGAGCAGTACTCTAACAAACGGGCCATGGACCGCGCGCGATCTTTCCTTCCTCTTCCTTGTCCTATCCTCTCCCCTTACACACACTAACATGCATTACACTACTACATAGTCCGGGAGACCGGTCAGAAGCTTAGAGCTAGTCCCGGCTGGGCGGTGCCTCGCTGGTGGGAGAGTCCTGATTAGGGGGAGACCTCACTAGCCGACGGTAGGTCGGCGCCGGATCTCGCCATCCAGCGGGGGAAGATCACCGCCATCTCCGGAGAAAAAACATGCACTACACTAACAGGATTAATGACCAAAGCAGTTGACGCGCCTGGAAACACGAAAAAATCAATCCATCATATATGGTAAGGCTTCTTGCGCAGTAAATGAGACTGGAGAAAGACATGGTTTTTTGTAAGTTTTTTATATTTTTTCTCTCTACAAGGAGTTTTGGATTTCTCATGTTAGAAACATCTCTTTGACAGCACGAGTGCAATATTTATTTATTTATTTATTTTACGTCAAGAAACAGTTAAAAACTGCGTATGACGTGCTATGGGGAAAAGTGAATTGTGTGCACATTTTCAAAATTCTGTGATCCCTACACTAAGTCATATACTACTTAAATTTTGAATTTTTGAAAGGGAGAAAAAAAACTCCCATGTAATAAAATCTATTTTCAAGGATAAACAAGCAATAAATTTTGAATTTTGAAAGGGAGAAAAAAAAACAAAAAAACTCCCATGTAAAAAAATCTATTTTCAAGGGTAAATAAGCAATAAATTTTGAATTTTGAAAGGGAGAAAAAAACAACAAAAAAAACTCCCATGTAATAAAATCTATTTCCAAAGATAAATAAGCAATAAATTTTGGCTCTTATTACTTCCTGCCGCGACAACATGGAAACGATAATTTGAATAATTGTATTTCCCACTGAATTCTAGAAGACGCGCACAGAAAATGAAGTTACATTTATGTCCAGAAGCAAAACAAGGGGCCATCTCAGCATTTGCTCAATGGATCAGGGAAACTGAACGAAAAACCTGATCGAGATGGGGGTCATTGACCCGGAAGCTGTGTTACAATAGTTGTTACAGGTTGTTTATACTCATTTATACAGTCCAAATGGTAATTAATGCATTATGTATCATTGTTAAAATTAATGTTACTTTTCTTGTGATGCTCAGTATAGTCTCTAATTGTATAGAAACAGTTATGCAGCAGAAACGATTTCACTTGGGATTTAAACTTTTCTATTGAATTTAATCGTTTAATGTCATCTGGCAAAGTGTTGTAAAATAATGTACATGTATTGTATGTGAATTTTTTGTAACGAGCTGTTGATACTGTCACCTGATGAATATGATTTCTACGTCGAGTGGTATAGTAATAGACTTCGGCATTTTCTGAAAATATATTCCCGCCCTTAAGCAAGTCATTTTTGACAAAAACCACTGATTCGTAAATCAACAGACAAGGTAATGGTAAAATTCCTAGATTAATGAAGAGAGGCTTACATGAATCACGTGGGTGGGATTTGGTTATTATTCGTACAATTCGTTTTTGTAATCTAAAAGTCTGGGAGCTATAAGATGTATTTCCCCAGAATATTATGCCATATCTCAGGCGGGAATAAACGCCTCACTACGTACACAGGTTCTAATTATTCTAGAGGAAGTTCTGTTTCCAAACGCACTGTTTCGGAGTACAAATGAGCTTATTTCGAAAATGGTGGATCTCCATTTTCGTTTGTATTTTAGTTTGTATTCTAGTTTTATGCATCAATATTTTCTTAAGATTCCTTTCCATCAAAATGGCAATTTTTTGTATTAAAGAAGTTTCTCCTATGTGAAGTGGTATCCTAAAAACTGTTTAATCGTATCTTGAACTATACGGATCAATTTTAATAATTTCCCTTCCCCAAAAATTGCCTTTCTTGAAGATACGCCACTTTGGAATAAAACTTTTCAACTATGAATCTTGTATCATTGAATATATTGTGATTTATATAGATGTGTGTTCAACCAACAAAGTTGTTCCAGTAATAGAGCTGTTTACATGGTGTGACCACATCATACATAGCCCAGTCACATTAATGTGACCACCCATCAAAGTCCTGAATAACCCCCTTTTGTAGAGCTGACCGCCGCGAGATATGCAGGAAGAGTCAATTACGTTCTGAATTGTACTGACAGAGATATGGAGCCATGTCGACTCAGTACCGTGGCCATCTGCGCTAGGCTCCTCGGTTGCAGATCCACGGCGCGAAGAGCGCCATAGAGATGGTCCAACAGATACTCAATATTGGGTTCAAATCCGGGGAGTTTAGTTTTACACATTTGGACGTTTCGGAAATGCTTCCGCCCTTGGCGCGAAAGCCAACGATCATGCCCTTTTGGATGTCCGGTAAATCGCTCCGTTTCTGCATTGCGACAACTACAGCACGGCTTTCCGCTTCCATCCGACATGATTTATATACCCTCGACTGTTAGTGCTGCTACCTGCCGCCCGCTAGGGATTATAGCACGTTTACGTCGAACGTAGGGGATGATCACATTCATGTGACTGGAGTGTGTATTATAGAGTAAAAAAACACTCTAAAGGCGGGAAGGGCCGAACGGGAAGGAAATAACCATTCAGAAAAATCAACTATTCAACATCGTCTTTTCCAGGCTAGGCAAGCGAGCGCCATGGTGGATGACGCGAGCCCTGGGGGGCGGCCCGTCGGGGCCGGCCTTCGCCCCGGCTTCCGCCTCCGCCGGCGTCGCCGCCGCCCCCGCCGTCCCTGCCGTCGCCGCCTCGTCCCGCATGGCCTCGTCCCTCGGCGCCACGCCCTTCGGCGTCGGGAACGGCGCCGCCGCCCCCGGAGCAGCCTTCCCGTCCGTCTACGACTGGCTGTACCAGGACGACGAGTAGCGCGCCAGCGCCCCTCTCTCGATGTCACCTCCGCCCCGGATCGCTCGCGCCCGCACAATAAAAGCCTGAGCATGCATTCGCAACCATGGTGGTTTCATTCTTATATCCTTCTATTCTTCCTGTTTTCCTTACGTTTGTTGTTGTTTTTTGTTATTTTGTCTTTTTACACAATTATATCCGAAGTTGGATTTTTTGGACCATTAATACAGAACGAGTCATTTTAGATTAAAAAGCACAGCACCATTTTCTTAATGACACGAACAAATGTTTACGTGAAATTTTTTAGAAAAGTTTCGTTACCGCTCAGCAGTTTCTTGACAATTTCTCTTTTTTTATATCGTTCGTAAATGTTCGTATCGTTTGTTCGTTCGAAGAGTTAATAGGAGCACTGAGGATATTTCGAAGTATTGTCGAAGAAAAAATATACTTTTTCTGATACAAGGAGTATTAAAAAATGAGAAGCAACCCAAAACGCAAATTTCTAAATTAATGGAATTTGAATGCGTATTACAATAGCCTTGCTGTATCTACTGCACCCCTGCGATCGCGTCCTACCTCGCCAAATTGCCGTCAGAAATGCAGGGTATTCTTTGTTTGCAAATGACCTGCTGAGTCTGAAACAGCATTTCGAGCCTTCAAAATGCGTACCAGGCTTTGATAATTACGAAACTGGAAATTTACAAAAATCGCTTTCTTCGGGAGTCAGTCAAAACAGTCCAGGAAGTATTTATAGCTTATGTTATTAGAAACACAAAGTACCATGAGGTGTCTATTTCTCACCTGAAATTACTTACACCGTAGTATTAAAAGTTTCATATTTATGTGTAGGGTGGGAAATTTAATGGTTGAAGATGTAAAGCAAACATGTAATACCAACACAACACAACAAATGAAATCAAGTATTAGTAACGTTGGGAACTTAAATGTCTGCTATACCTACAGCAACGGGGCCTCCTGTGGATGTATGTGCAACACCACTGGTTTTGTTGCAGCTCGCTATCTTTCTAATTATGATACGAGACTTGTTTCATTATGAAGAGAATTGCAGACAGAGGTGAGTGTACTATAAATATTATATGCACCTCGGCCACGAAGAGATACCTTCAGGAAATATTTTTAACCTCAATTCCGATACGCTCCGATTGTAAACGATTTCGCTCACAAGTGTACTCTTTTAAGACCTTATTACGTGAAAAACTATTGTTAGTTTCTTTTCAGGTGAGGCCTGTTAAACAATACTATTTTTTGCAAAATGGTCAACAACTGCTTCTTTTATCTCACATTCGTGTGAAACTTCTACTCCGGACGTTTTTCTTCAGTTTTGATAAGTGGTAGACGTCGCTAGCTGCCCAATCTGGACTGTAGTGTGAATGGTCCAACTTCTTGAAGCCATAACCGTTCACAACATTCTTTGCAATCTGAGTAGTAAGCACTCATCGTTTTAATGAAGAAGCTAAACGCTATAAGATTTCAAAGATCGCATACAATTCAAGTACCTCTCTACAAAACTGAGTGAAATGTTCGCTGAAAACTTAAGGCATTATAACCATTAAAGAGAAGACTACATTGTCCACAAGGTTTTCTTATTGACGATATCTTGATCAGGCCGGAAACTTATCAGGCCTATGTAGTAGCTGCAATTCATATTGCACGTCTTATTGATTTCTCCTTTGGCTAGTTTTGGGAGAACTACAGCCAGGTTTGGGTTGATTTATTGTTACCAGTATTAAAATAGTGCTACCACTGCACATACTTTCTCGCAGTATTTGAAACATCTCCGCAATATTATACTACTACACGAACCTGCAAAAGTTTCAATCAGCAAACATTTTTTCCTCGCTGAGATTCCAAGTCAGGTTCACCAAGAAAACTTGCCGTGAGTATTACCGCTACACAAGGCAGCCGCTCCAACGTACCAACCTGGGCCGATGCTTCCAAATTTCATTGTCTCACCTATTATTTTCAACGCAGTTTTCAAAAATTCAGAGAGACCAACGAACATGAGACCTATGCCATTCTTTTAAGCGTCCCTTGTTTTATCTGGAGGAAATTTGAATTTGAATTTTTTTTAATTGCATTAGTTCCAAGCAGAAATTACATGACAAGTATTCGATTTTACAAAAAAATTGAACATGACCTTTCTTAAGGAGCTGATTTTCTTAGAACACATTTTGATATAGGCAAAAATCTTTATCTTCAATTTTGTAGTTTCGATATATTAACTTGTTACAATTTTCGAAAATTTGGTGAGTTCCCCGAAAATGCGACTAGCACTATATTTTTACCGTCCATTGATAGATACGAGGAGAAAATTTAAAGAACAAATTTGAAAGGTTTTTTGAGAAAAAGTTTATTTTATTGCATACATTTGTAGCACAAATTAGGCAAAACTTTCAGTTTTTTCAAAAAAGTAAACGACCTCTTTTTAAAGAGCTTATTTTCAAATAAATTTTGTTTTAGCTCAAAATCCCCAAAATAAAAATATCCTCTTGAAACTCTCAGGGCCTCGAGTTCACTTAAATCGATCGCGGATTTATCAATTTTGGGGAAAATCGGCTGAACTCTATCGTTGACCATGGACAGACGGACAGAGATTTCTGGCCAATCGATTTTTCGGTATCAAGGACCCACAAAACATGGGTTATGACTATACAACCCGTTAAAAGAAGTAATTTACTACGTATAGTGACAAGATTTATCCACTTTTTCGTAACCATGGCCTGGCAAAATGAGTTCTTCTCTCAAATATTGGCCGTTTTCCGGCGCACGATTTCAACACTTTTTCTTCTGTCAAAGCAAACGATATGGAAGGGCGAGAAAGTAAAAGACATGGAATATCTTTCTTTCTTTATCTCAACTGCTCATCACGAACACTTTAGTTTGTTTTACTTCTGTCAATGTTCAAGCCATCAGACCTCTTATTGAAATTGGAAGATTGATATTGGTGTAGAGTGATCATAAAAAAAATAGGCAACTTGGGGAAGAGTCCAGGATTTTATTTTCGATTTGAGATTGAGTGTTTTGTTATTTTGTTCCCCAAACTTACCTCTTAAACATGAATTTAATTTGTTAATTTTTGCTTCCTCCTCTTTCAGTCATTTGTCCATTTAATTTTG
The DNA here is from genome assembly GCA_011170035.1 of Teleogryllus occipitalis. Classification (NCBI taxonomy): domain Eukaryota; kingdom Metazoa; phylum Arthropoda; class Insecta; order Orthoptera; family Gryllidae; genus Teleogryllus; species Teleogryllus occipitalis. The sequence continues at coordinate 17,540 of BLKR01014805.1, read as the reverse complement.
TATTCTTCCCAAAATCTCCTAGTTAATTCCAAATTTTTGCAACAAAAAAAATTAAAATGTACTTGTTACTGCATTTCATATTTTCTTGAAATTCATAGCCATTACCTTTACGTACCATATATGCTTCAACACTATTTAGGTTGTTATACTAAGTCTAAACTAGGCAAAATTGTCAGAATCCGTCCATGAATGGAAATGACCGAGTTGATGATGACAAATAATAAAACTTATGTAAATATAGAATTGTTACTGCATTTCATATTTTCTTCTCAGCCTAGTTTACCTTTTCGTATCACAAGTGGTGTAACTTCATTTAGGCCCTTCTACCAAGTCTGTAACTGGACAATGAATGAAAATGACAACGTTGATGTAGCTAAGAAGCAAAACTTATGTAAATAGAGTTTTGTTAACAATAACATATTACATATCATAACATTCATAACATTTACCTGTTCATATCACAAGTGATTTATCTTCATTCAGGCTTTCATACCAAATTGGACTAAATTAATAGCTCGGTATTGTAAATGTGTGTATTTGAATTAGGCATTTTAGTGACGATCTAATCCGACTTTTGCTAGCCAGCAGTGTTTCCTTGTCTGGGTTCTCTTTTTAATTTCTCACTGCCCCTTAAGCAGTAGAGAGAAAGATATGTAATGGTAGAAAACATTTTATTATAGGACCCTGATAATGAAACTAGAAGTGCTAGAAAAGGGCACAGACTTTCTCGTACCAAGTTTGTCTAATTTCCTTGGTCTGGACAAGCTTTAAGGTCTTGCTCTGGCCAGCTGTCCTTTTTCGTCACTGAAAGTAGTACATTTTCTTGACATTTTCTTAAATTTTCGGTTTCTTAATAGTAGAACTGATATATGACTGCAAGAATATGAAAGAAGAGTAAAACCTAGCCCAAATTAGAAATTTTCATTGAAAATTTTGAGGCCTTTTTTAAAAAATGGCAATTAAGCATTACTTTTAATACGAAATTTCAAGCTCTTTTTCACAAGAATCTAGTGACTTTTCGAAAAACTTCATTTGAAGTCATTTGAAGCACTTCCACTCACAAATATAATAATGTATACAAATCGATGGAAATGTTCACATTAACGGCATGAGAGATATTTCAAAATAATTACATTTGTATAATTAAAAAAACAAAAGAATACACTAAAATCAACTTTACGTCATATTAAACAGTGCATCTAGCACTATCCATTAGAAAAACTTGAAGAAGAAATTTGGAGCCATTTTTTAAAAAATGGCGTTTGAGCGATTCTGAAAATGCGGAATTTTGAGCTAAGTTTCTCAGGAAAACTGGTGAGTTTTCGAGAAACTTTATATATCTCTATTTAAAGCAGATGTGCTCATAAATCTAATAGTGTGAAGAAATTGCTTCTAATGTACTACATATTACCGACGTCAGAGACAAGTCAAAAGAATTTCATTTTTGTATTTTTTGAAAAAACAAGAGAATAGCATGGCAATTATGTAATCTCATGGGGTGCATTTGGTACTACATCTACCAAAATTTAAAGAAAAAATTTGGAACCGTTTTTGAGAAAATCTTGTTTTTGTAATTTTTTTAAAATTGCACATATATCGCGCTGTATTGCACGGAAAATACTAAACTTTTCAAGAAAATCTTCATGAAAGAAATATTTGAATGACTATGTCTTCAAATCTTCATGAAAGAAATAATTATGACCTTAATGAAACAAATATTTATGGACAAAAAATTTCATTTGAAGGAAAAATCTGTGTTCAAGTTTATAGTAGGAAGACGCCGAAAAAATCAAACGTATGCAATTTTCTAAAATTCAGAGTTAACAGTGAAAAACGGACCTATGCCACCTTTATAAGTGTATTTTACTGTATTCTTACAAGAAATTTGAAGAAAAAAATTGGAGCCGGTTTGGAGAAAATTTTGAAAATGTCGGGGAGTTTCATGTAAAGTACTCCTAATTTTGAAGAGTGTTTTCCAAAATTTCAAAGCTTCATCTAGAGCCAGATGGACAGGGGTTTCTTCAATTTGGAAAAACTCTTACGCATGATTTAGGCGCTAGTAGTGTTCACAGACCGGCGGGCAGACAAACAGACAGGCAGACAGACAGACGGACGGACGGACGGACGGACGTTTCAAGAAAAACCTTTTTCGGTATTATGGCACCCCAATACTTGTATCTCGAAATCGATTTTCCGCAGCGTTACATAACTTTATAGCATTTGTGAGTGGATGTGGATCAAATGACTTCAAATTAGGTTTTCCAAAACTCAATAGATTGAAATTTCTTCTCGTTTCTATTCTATTAACACTGAAATGTAAAATTTACTGCCAATTTAATCATGGGTTCGACTTACAATATATTACTCCGAAACCTGTTTCATGCTGACGTGTAATACTATACAGAATCACGATTCTTGGAAGTTCTATTGATTGAAACCAATTATTAGATTGATGGCAACTAATATAAATTACTAGCCTTTTTCAACAATAAAAATTTAATATTTATTCTTATATTACATTACAATTTCTTTCTATCTCATGATAATTACTTTTCGATATGGGGCATTGAAACACCGTACGGGTTTGAATATAATTTCGTAAGCTTACTAAAATATCTTGATAGATGACTTCTCGACTGACTAGCAGAATGTCGTCCACGGAATCCTTGTTACACCAATTCTTGCGTTCTTGCCTAAATTAAAATCTTTTCAAATGTCCTTAACGATTTTCTATTAATTGAACTTAATATTTCCCACAAAATTAGTACGCGGTCGCGACTTTCCCTACCGGTGTTTCGTATGAAACACCTACTCGCGACACACTATATTCAGATACTTATCCTAACATATATCCTCTCGAAACACGAAGTCTACTTTAATTCAAACTTCCAGCTACTACATTAATAGAATTTTTTCTCCTAGGGCTTTTATCCAGACGACAGCCGGTTGCCCTTTACGTCCTGAAGGGACGCATATTCGACCATACACTAGACAAACACTTGCGGGCTCCTCTGATCTGGGGTCAGCAGAACGCGAGGCCCTCCGCGACAACACATACATACAAAGTCAAGGGACAAACAGCCATGCCCAAGGCGGGACTCGAACCCGCGACCCTTCGGACCGAAGCGCTGAGTCGGTACTCGCTCTTAGCCACCTCGGCCATCCAGGTCGGCCATTAATAGAATTTACAATTACAATTTACTATTACTATTTATACTATGCTGAGCTCTCAAACTAATCCTAATTCCCGCCTCACAATCATTTACCTAATACCCAGCTTATGCTGAAAATCTGTTTGCACCTCACCAACCGCGTACGTGCGTTGGCTTCAATGTTTTTCTAGAGAATAATTTCTTGCGTCTTTCTAAAAGATCACAGCTTCCAACGCCCTCTTCACACCTGCATATAATGTGTTCGGGGCCGTGTCCATCTCTACAGCGTTATGAAACCATGCATGGAATATTACATCTTGTTGATCGGTTGTCCTAACAACGCGTATTCTTTGACTTTCGAGTTTGCAACCAATGCTATTGTCCCTGACGCTGGATGCCGATTCTATGATTTAAACTAAGCCTAGGGTTCTTGACTAATCGCAATAGATTTCTGTGAAAAACAGCTTTAAATTTCGCATTTGCAGCAACGCTTAAACGCCGTTTTCTTAAAAACGGCACTATATTTTTCAATTAAAATTGCTATTTAAGACGCTATTTATCCTTCCTTTATATTCTTGAAGTAATTTTTCGGTTCTACTATTAGGAAACCGAAAAGGTGTGAAAATTTTTTAAAAAATTTACTTTGGGCGGCGATAGATAGTAGCTGGCAAGAGGATAGGGCAAGCCAGTCCACACCAAGGAAATTAGACTTTACTACGCGAATGCCTGTGCCATTCTGTAGGACCACTAGTTTCTTCATGTGTTAGATTTCAAATAGATTTTGTGTACTATTTTTTTATTTTCATATACATCTAAAATTAAAATTGTAGTACAAAGATTCCTATTCTTTAAGAGTGCTTTTGAGTAAATGTAAAATTAAGTATATGTCAACACCAATGACGTTAATATGTGAAAAGGCACAAGCTGGTAGCTAATCATGATAACTATTATTAGGTTGTTGCAACCCATTCTCAAAGATTATATTCAAGAAAGTCTCGAATGACCTGAGGGATTGAGAGTTTCTGTAAAGAAAAGGCGATTTCTGATTTTGATTAAACTGATTGTGTCATTCGTCTTATCAAGATAAGTCATTGACGAGAAATAAACTCAGAATTATGTCTATTATTTCACAGTTGCGTAAATATTTATCATAATTAACATTCAAAAATAGGATTCTTTCTGCGTCTATTTCAATCATCTATTTTTTAGTCGTATGCTTGTGTGTCAGATCCATTGTCACATTCCTGGGCTGGACATCCTGGTGAAATTACAGATAAACCAACTCCACGGGTCTGAGGGTGGACTAGCTGTGAGGATCGATTAAAGAGTTTTATGATGAGGTTCTCTCTCTCTCTCTCTCTCTCTCTCTCTCTCTCTCTCTCTCTCTCTCTCTCACACACACTCACTCACTCACACACTATATATATATAAACATTTTCAGATTCTATTCTGTTCATAATTAGAAACGAAACATTTAATTTTTTGTGACTGCCATGACCGGATAAAATATTTTATAATATGCTTATGTCATAAGAATATAGTATGTCATAAGAACATTGGTGACGCAAAAGGTGAAGCCGAAATTGAGATAGTCGTCGTAGAACTATTTATTATCTTTTCAATTATCTACCCCATAACGACATTCCATGATTTTCGCAATCGTTCCGATACCAAAGGACTTAGCGTGAATTACGCTGTAAAGCCGTCAGTCGATATCTCCATGTGAGCTCCAGCACGATAAATACGGTTCAAAAACATTACTGTAACAACTCAGTTATTGCTGTCCCGAGCATATTTCATGATCATTCAATACAAAAATTGATATCGTAATATTTCACTGGAATATTACAGGATTCCTTTTGTTCAACGGAGTCGATTCGAGTACTCAAGGCTATAGTATTATTTTATGTATTGGAGCACAGGGGAACTCATCATATGACCATACCAACTATTGTTTTACAATAAAAATTATTAAAAATATATGTAGGATAATTGCTTGTGATAAATGTATTGAACATTTATCATAAATACAATATACATTACCAGGTATTAGAGACAAAGAAAATTTGATATTTTTTATAATCAAATGCAATAAAAATCTTCACTACAAGAATATCTGATCTCGTATCTCTAATACCTATAGTTCTGCTTTTTGTTCAATGTTCAATTAAAAGAATGATATCAAGCAATATTTCTATACTCTGACTTTTTTTAATTTGTCAGCATTCCTTACAGACGTAAAATGACAGTATCACAATTCTCAGTTTCCAAACACACATTACCCCTCCCCCCAAATATCGTTAAAACAGACATTAATAAAAAAAGTTTCTCCCTTGTCATCACTGCCTCAAGGTAAAAAATCCTATCTCACCTACGAAGCTCCACTGTACAAATATTGATTGTGGTTCCTGTGTTCAATTTTATTAAATCAATTACAGGACAAACCTAGCTTCCTTTGTTCTGAACCTAGCCAAACAGTCGTTCTTCGAAAGTAATACATAGTAGTAGTAAAAGATTAAATACAGACTTTTAAAGAACAATGTTTCATAATCATAAGAACCAGGGTTGGGCAAAATAATTTAAATTTATTACTTAAATACGTACACAAAATGCATTAGGACTTGATGTGCTAAATACATGCGTATTTAAACTACTTTAAATATTTAAAATACTGTAAATATATAATAATTTTGTATTGTATATTTTTATTGCAACAATATTTAATTATTTGGTTTATCTAGCCTTCCCCAAATTTCTTGCCATGCAGAGCAACCAACGTAAGATTTATACAGTGTGCAAAGTTGTGACATCGTAATTGTCAATTAATGTAAAAGTCATTTAACAATAAATTTGTAATTTACAGTCATACTAATTTCAAAACAATAACAATTGTAATATATTGTAACAATACGTATAAATATTTTCAAATATAAAATATTAAAAATATGTCCATCACAACAAAATAAAATTTCCTTGCAAAACGACTAATTTTTCAAACAAATCATCTGCAACTAACTCCTAGTTGGCGAATGTATAAAACCTCCAAAGGAAAACAGTCATTCAACTGGCATGGATGAAAATAAACTAATTATTACGAATAAACGCTTTTTTATTGTTGGATAATTGTTCAGCATTTTTGCTTTCTGCTATATATAGATAAAAGCTTTATTCTACAATTGGGCAGAGATGTTGCCCGGAGGCAGAATGCAGAAACATGAATGTGTAGTTACAAGTACAAATACAAATAAAAGAATAGTGTATAAAAAATCAATATAAAAACAAATTATCTTTGTCATGCAGATGGATGCAAATTATAAAGATGCAAATGATCTTACACATGCAGATGGTAATAACATCCCTATACTACAAATGAAAATACATATATACTAACATATAGATAAATAAACTTACATATTTCACAAAAATACATACATACAAACATTCACACGTGCATACATACACAGACTAGGGAACCCTCGGATACACACCACCCTGCACCATCTATTCACTCATATGCAGATAAATATGGATAAACATTTTTACATAACACCACAAAAATATACAATAAATTTATTACATTCCTAAAACGTAAAACACTCGTTACTATAAATAAATAAATGAATAAATGAATGAATGAATAAATAATAAATAAATAAATAAATAAATAAATAAATAAATAAATAAATAAATAAATAAATAAATAAATAAATAAATAAATAAATAAATAAATAAATAAATAAATAAATAAATAAATAAATAAATAAATAAATAAATAAATGCAAAGAACTCCAAACTTTCCCCACTACGTAGTTTGTTTGCTTCTCCCATCCCAATTTACTATCCAGGAGGATGCCAAGGTATTTACAATTCCAGACTGGCGGAACTACATCATTACCTAGATGATGTAGCATGATGTTGTATGAAAAGCTCTGGCCCTACAAAATGTGATCGCTTTACTTCTTTCCATTTATAGTAATGTTATTAGCTAATTCCCAATCATAAATTTAATTTAAATCGTCCTGTAGTTGAATCATATCGTGCTGTTCTGCAATTTCCCTACATAATATATAGTCGTCGGCGTCGAGTTGAAATTTTGACGTTATATTTCGCGATTAATCATTTACAAAGATAAGAAACGGCAGTGGGCCTATGACACTGCCTGAGGGACCCCGGATGTAACGTTACCCTTTTCCGATAAATGCTGTCCAATTCGAACTTTTTAATTTCTATGGCGAAGAAATTCACATATTCATGCTACTACCCTCCTGTCAATTTTAGAATCAATAAGTTTCAATATCAATATGTCATGCGGCACTACATCAAATGCTTTAGCAAAATCAATAACTATTACATCCACTCTTCCCCCTACATCAATTACTTCAAGCAAGTCTTGAGTAAGGGAACTAATATGGAATAATATACATAGTATAGAGAAAGTTATGTAATCCTGTGGAAAATCGATTTCGAGATTTCAACGGAAATGCACGTTTTAGGGTCCCCTGAAACCGAAAAGTTGTTTTTTTTAACATACTTTGTGCAGCACTAGATGGCAGTTGGCAAGAGGATGGGGCAAGTCCGAAAAGCTAGCCCAGGCCAAAGAAAATAGAAAAGAAATAAGAGAAAGTATGTGCCATTTGCAGCATAACTAGTTAATGATTTAGATTTATCATTTAAAAATGAAAAGAATCCAAATTCAACAGCTGAAAGGAACTTTTTTTTCAATGAGGTGCATTCACTAGCGGAATCAAACAAAAAGAAACTATCCTCGTTCTAAACTATCTTTATTTATTTATTTATTTTACGTAAAAAACAGTTAAAACTGCGTATGACGTGCTATGGGGAAAAGTGAATTGTGTGCACATTTTCAAAATTCTATGATCCCTACACTAAGTCATATACTACTTAAATTTTGAAAACAAAAAAAACAAAAGAAACAAAAAAAAACAAAACAAAAAAACAAAAAAAACAAAAAAAACTTCCCATGTAATAAAATCTATTTTCAAGGATAAATAAGCAATAAATTTTGGCTCTTATCCATGCTGTACTTCGGAATAATACTTCCTGCCGCGACAACATGGAAACGATAATTTGAATAATTGTATTTCCCACTGAATTCTAGAAGACGTGCACAGAAAATGAAGTTGCATTTATGTCCAGAAGCAAAACAAGGGGCCATCTCAGCATTTGCTCAATGGATCAGGGAAACTGGACGAAAAACCTGATCGAGATGGGGGTCATTGACCCAAAAGCTGTGTTACAATAGTTTGTTACAGGTTGTTTATACATATTTATACAGTCCAAATGGTAAATAATGCATTATGTATCATTGTTAAAATTAATGTTACTTTTCTTGTGATGCTCAGTATAGTCTCTAATTGTATAGAAACAGTTATGCAGCAGAAACGATTTCACTTGGGATTTAAACTTTTCTATCGAATTTAATCGTTTAATGTCATCTGGCAAAGTGTTGTAAAATAATGTACATGTATTGTATGTGAATTTTTGTAATGAGCTGTTGATACTGTCACCTGATGAATATGATTTCTACGTCGAGTGTTATAGTAATAGACATCGGCATTTTCTGAAAATATATTCCCGCCCTTAAGCAAGTCATTTTTGACAAAAACCACTGATTCGTAAATAAACAAATCTTCTTCTATATCTTAAATATTCTTCTTCGTCTGTATTTAAAGTATTTTCTCTTGTATATCTATTTTATGTATTTTAAAACATCTCTAAAATGCATGCCCCAAAACTCAAACATACAGTTTTTGAAATAAAAATGTATTTAAAATACCTATTTCAAATACAAGTATTTAAATTCTGCCCAACCCTGATAAGAACAATATTTTACAATACAATATAACAACAGTGCACATAACAACAATATTAGACAATATTGCATAAACTATAATTAAAATCGGTACCCAAATTTAATTTAAAATTAAAATATTTTCTACTGTATAACTGTTTCAAGACAAAGACTATATTGATCATTAAAAAGAAAAAAGGTTTAATTTAACAATGATACATAATGCATTAATTTACATTTGTATTGTATAATTAAAAAATACTTATTATGCCTGTACCGAGTAGTGATAGTTTAGTTGATAGTAATTGTGATAAATATGTCACTTCCTTCACAACAAAAAGTGCCTCATAAATGTTGATTCTTATAAGAAATAAAAATATACATTAAAGTATGTAAACAAACGTACAAGTCGTATATTAAAGAGCTTCTCAGGTAACATATTCTTCAATTTTCCTGATAAAAAGAAAAAAAATATTTAGATATGAATTTTGAAATTTAATTTCGAATAGGGGGTCTGTAGCCTTGAGGATTCATAGACTGCTTAACGCAGATTGGAATAAAGGTGCTGCTGTTAGTAGTGGGTGAATACAGAAGGATACCAAGAATTAGCGAAAGTAGTGCAACGCTATTTTTTTGGCAGTTGTCACATTATTTAAATTTGTTGACAAAAATAGATACTTTTTTGAATTGAGTGAAATTCGATAAAAAATGATTTGGTATAATTAACTCCTGAATTGTATACTAACAATAAAAATAATCGTACGAATATTCAAACTAAAGTGTAGTACGAACAACAGTATTTCAGAAGTTTTAGATCAAATTAGACGTTCCTAGAAATTCAGAAAAATGTGTACGTTGTTCTCATGGTCAGACAAAAAAAGATCAAATTAATGTCTGCGCATTTTCTTCTTTTCTAAGAATAATACTACATCTTAGTTTTATCTTCAATTTATAAAATAGTTTTTAACGTCAACTTATTGTTCTGCAAACCTAGGACAATAAAAATCACATAAAGACACATTCACAATAAAGAAATCCATTTATATATAAGAGAAAAATAATGTCGATAATGGACCGTTAGAAGCAGTCTTCGGCCATGTGAGCGGTGTTTATGGTTTCGTTGGACACCCAGGAAATCTGAAATAATCCAAAACGATTTATATTACTAATCTCCAATTCGCAAAGAAATTGAAAGGAAACTACAAGCTTCCGGCCATGTGAGCGGTCTCGTGAAGACTTTGTTAAAATATTTAATTTTTTGCCGTGTTTTATTAGATACCCAGAAACTCGAGAAAAACAAAAAACATTAAAACAACTTCGATTTCAACTGAAAAAGCAAATATTTTATAATGTTATTCCGCCTATTCCCATACCCGTGCCACTGACTTGGCATGCTCAGCGCGTCACCGCTTACAAAGAAACAGCTGACAAGTCTAAGGAAGAGGCCGTCCGCCAAAATATATTTGCTATTCATCTGTTGCAAAGTAAAACCATAACTTTTTTGGTATTCTCTGTATGTAAAGAAAGGTTGTCCTGTGAAATCGTAAAAATAAAACATACTATGATATTGCAGTATTCGTTAAGGCTCTATATATTAAAATATTTAATTGTTATACGAATATATTTTAGTTGTTTTTTTTAGCAGCGTGCCTGCTAATTTTTGGAAAACCAATCTCTGCGATTTTGTTCAGCAGCATTTTTTTATTTAATTTTATTTTATGTCGCTTTTTAACTACTATGGTCATCAGCGACATCATTACAGATTTACATTAGAGAAATTTTTATGTGACATTTGTACATTCAATTTATCATCAGTCATTAATACATTGAAATTTGCACTAAATATTCACATTACACATGGTCTATGTTTTAAATTACATATGGAAAATATTGTCTTAACCTGTATGTGTCATGCATACATTCAATAAATTATCAGTTATCAGTAATGTTACATTATATTACATATTTACATCTCTCACATAATTTGTATTTAATTTAGATAACAATATACTGTCTGTATTTATGCCTTCAATTAGTCATCAAACAATCATTAATATACTTATATTTACAATACATATATAAATTTGTATTTTGATTTCCATTAGGGATATTCTCGAATCATTAATACTTTAGTTAGCAGTCAAACAGATTACATATTTGCATTAAACCTCTTTACATGTACATTTTGTATTTATATTATATATTACTTATTACATCAGAGAATTTTTATGGGTCACATATACATTCAATTTATCATCAGTCATTACTACATTGAATTTGCACTAAATTTTTGCATTACACATAAGCTATATTTTGAATTACATAATGGAAATATTGTCTGTATGTGTCATGCCTACATTTAATAAATTATCAGTTATTAGTAACGTTACATTTATATTGCATATTTACATCTCTCACATAATTTGTATTTAATTTAGATAGGAATATGCTGTCTGTATATATGCCTTCAATTAGTCATCAAACATTCATTAATGTGCTTACATTTTATAATACATATATAATTTGTATTTTGATTTCCATTAGGGATATGACTTATATCATTAATACTTTAGTTAACAGTCAAGCAGTTTACATATTTACATTAACCTATTTACATATACATTTTGTATTTATATTATATTATTTATTCCATCTTATATGGAATTGTACTTATTTATTAACTTCAGGAAAACTATTGTCTGTCTACATCCAGCTTTGGTATTTAAACAGTCTCTAATACTTTTAGGCAGTTTAGATTGGTCTCTTTCAGTTTTTAATTCTTGGCAGTATATAAGAAGGTGCTTGACTGTCCAAGAGCAGCATTTTTGCTGCTGCAGGCAACTGTTTTTTCTTTATTTAAATAATTAGTAAAAAGGTGAACCAAACTCAAGACTAGGAAAATATGAATAAATATTTACCATAAAACATCAAACTTTGTAATAATTCTGGGAACAGATTTGGATATGAATATGAAATTCACTTTACTGTTCGGTAATTACGCAGCTCAGTATATCTAGTTTATATAAGTACGGTGTTTGCAAAATTCTTTGCATCATATTATTGATTCAATTTCTTATCGAACATTCCTGAAAATTTTATTTTAATTTTTTCCTGAAACGTAAATTTTAAAATTGTTTAAAATGGCAAGATTAATGGTGGCCGGTGGAGGAATACCTTCCAACTATTTCTGAATATTTTGTTTATTGTAATATTTGTGTTGTCGATCCTTGAGCAAATTTTGTACAGACATGCGGAGTGACAAAGCCCTTGTGAGTCAACCGCGAAAAAACCTTCATCGAACATCCTAAACAGTTCGTGTATTTTGAAGATCTACTTCGAACGCAGCCTGAGAAAAATACGGCAAAATACGGCGCGTGGGCAGTCACCGCGCGTAGACTGGCACGGAGACGGCGAAGACGTCGCGTTCGGTGCGCGCGTGTAACTCGACAATCGATCCATCGACCTGGCAGGGTTTCGACACCGTTGGTGCTGCATGTCCGGTGCGCGCGTGGGAACGGGGACACTGACAGCCCAGTCGGCGCGTGCACGGTACGCAACGCCCAGTCTCGGTCTCCGCCCCCTCCCCCTCCCCCACCCACCCCCATTCACCGCTCCCTCGTGCTCGTCTCTGAAGGTCAAGGACGCGTCGATACCCGGATCCCTGCCTACTCCTTCCCAACAGATGTCTTTTGTAGGATTACGAAACGAATAAGAAGCAATGCCTTTTGGAAGCGCGTCCGAAGTCGACCTAAGTGCTCGAGCATCGACGTTTAAATCAAAAACAAACGTGGATGCTGGGAGGGTGGTCAAAGACAGTTTACTACTATCCCCTGCCTTGTGATAATAAACGGGGAAAAGGAATTAAATCAGATAAAAAGGAATCCTGTATTATAATTCTATATTTTTTCAATTTAAAAAAATACAATTTGTGAATGAAGTATAGTATAAATATTTGAATTGAATTTCATTTTGAATCTCGACAAAACTTAAATGAGTCATGTAACTGAAGCATCTCCTACAATTTTTGAACGGTTCTAGATTTTGCAATACAGTTTTCACGGAAGTGCTTGAAGAACAGATTATAATTTATGTGTTTGTACAATTTTTAACAAATGAAATAATTAAAAGCTGTCATTGCCAATAATATTGTTTATTTCAAGAACAGCTTTCGATGGCTTCGCCATGATCATCCGTTTCCTGCTGTTTGGAATCCACAAAACGGCTATCATGATGATGATAGCTAAGCCATCGAAAGCTGCTCTTGAAATAAACAATATTGTTAGCAGTGACAACGCCTTGAATTATTTCATTTTAAAAGCTAACGACAACTAACCGCTAAACCAATACTTGTTTAACAGTCGTATTTTATAAGATATTGAGATCAACGATTCTTTTAACAGATACATACATACATTTTGAGCGTTTTATAATGACAGTAAAATAGCATTACAGTGTGATCTGAGTCAAATAGATGTTTTTGCTTTACAGAAGATTGGTTGTCCTATAATGATATAAACACACTCCAAATTCCTATTTTTTTACCTTGCAGGATCGTATTATAGAGCGAGGGAATCAAATAAGGGCTCTGCTTACGGAGGTTCGTGTATTTACGTAAGAAATAATATTGATTCTACCTTCTTGCCAGAATTCAATTTATATACAGTAGAAAAAGTTTTTGAAATAACAGTCGTATATCTTACTACGCTCAAAATTATCTTACTTTGCATCGACAGACCATCAACAACGCGAGCTTTAGATTATTACAGTTTCTTAGAAAATCTAGAGATAACTTAATAAAATTAGTAATCTCTTTTAACTCCATTGTTGTGTGTGGAGATTTCAATATTGATTTTCTGAGCGAATCCCACGAAAAAGAGCAGTTTCTCAATTTACCTCATTCTTTTAGGCATTACAGTGTACGCAGTACCTTCACGTAATTCACATAAATCAAAAAAGCAATAGATCAAATTATAATTAACCAAATCACAACTAGATATGAAATAATAACAAATAATCTAGTTTACAGTGATCATTATGCACAAATTCTTACAATTACTAATAAAGTGAATACTGACACAATAACCGCATGTGCAAAGCATTTACACAAGTTAACATAAAGTTTACGGACTACTTGCTGAAGAAAGTAGTTAATAACGTTGTTGACATAAATTTTAAAAAATAATTTATTTTTCTCAAAGCTCTCATTTCACTTTAACGCGTGCTTTCCTCTTAAAAAAGTTAAACCTTTCACGAAAAAAGTAATACTTGGATCACACGAGGAATTAGAAAATTGTATAAAAGCAAAAATCATAATGGTCACTGTAAACTAGCTTTACTTTATTTATTTCTAAACATCATAACGTATCACCCGGTTTCCAAGTCTACTTCCTAGAATACAAAATAATTTTAAGGAAAGTAATAGTTTATGCAAAAGTAATGAAAAATAATCAGATATTTTGAACGGTGGTAACAAAACTAAAACAACGTGGAATATTGTAAAAAATACGACCACGTCATCTCGATACTTCGTAGAGAATGTTTTTTTAAAGGATAATGCAAGAGAAGCAAGTAATTGAAATAATTCAAGCCGTTGTCATGGCCAACAATATTGTTTAATTCAACAAGGGCAGCTTTCGATTACTTAACCATCATCATCATCAGTTTTCTGCTGTTTGGAAGTCACAAAAAAAGACTTGTAGTCAACTACAATTCACTGCTAAACAAATAAGAAGCAAGTAATCGCACGAGCAAGCTCTATAGCAACTTTTCTGGACATATCGCTAGCCTTTGACAGAGTTTGGCACCAAGGTTTAACATTCAAACTGCAATCAATAGGAACACCCCTTTACCTGGTCAACATCATAGAACACTTCTTAACAGACATATCATTCACAGTGACTGTAGAAAAGCACAATTCAAATCCCAGTAAAATAAAAGCCAGACCCATATAGCACAATTTGCAGAAGACACGGTAAGTTATAAATCTAGTCAATCAATTAAAACTATTAGTTAAAAAATACAACCTCTAGACAGAATAGATATCTGGTCAATAGTTTGGATAACTATATTAGACCCAACCAAATACAATGCTAAAATATTATCACTAAGGCACTTCTACATTCCTTCCCCCTTTACAATCAACAACAGTACAATTCCTTGACCTTACTGCAAACAGTCAAATACCTTGGGCTAAACTTGGACACAAAACTGAACTCGAATTCCCATATTACAACTAAAACACAACAAGAAAAATGCAAAATGGCACAATTAAATCCTCTAATAAACTACAAAAGTTGCCTATCAATAGACAATGCCATCACATTAAACAAATCAATAATCAGACCCTTAAGGTTATACGCATGCTCGTTGTCGCTTCCCGTTGTCGACTACAATTCGACTACAGTCGACTACAATTCACCTCAAAACCAATAAGAAGCAAGTAATCGCACAAGCAAGCAATTTACCGCTAAGCCAACAGGAAGCACAAACGACTACAAGTCGTTTTTGTGGCTTCCAAAAAGTATAAAACTGATTATGATGCCTAAGCCATCGAAAGCCGCTATTGTTGAATTTAACAATATTGTTGGCAATGACAACGCCCTGAATTATTTCAATTATTTAAATACTAACGGCAATTCACCGCTGAACCAATAAGAAGCAAGTAATCCAAAAATATTGCTGGTGACACGCAAATCTCTTCGTTCAATTCTTTTCTAGAATTGCCGCTGATCTCACGAAGGGACTAAAACCACAAAATTCAACATCATACGCTTTCCAAAAAATTTCCGACACGATGTTTATTTCCAAAACTTCTTCCAACGAATTTTTTTAAATATATATTTATTTTTCATTCGGATGTACGTAGTTCAATTACATGTCACTTTTCCATATGTATTGATGGCTTACAACTATTATTATTTCCTAATCTAAAGACTAACTCTAACTAGGGGAAGGGGTAGGCAGCTACAATCTGCACCTACTGTTAAACATTAGTTTGAGAATATGTTTAGGAAGGCGTTAAAAGGTTAACGGTTTTATGTGTTGGAGTATAGTCTGTTGAGGCAAGGTTGTAGTAGATGTCGTGTGGTATTGAATTGATATTTGAATGAAAGTTATTGGAGAGATGGAGAGATGGGCTACGTGATTGGTGATGGACGTTTTATTCAGTTCTTTGTGTATTTGTTTGTTGGATGTAAACCATGGGGCGTGAAATGCTAATCGGAGAAATCCATTTTGTATTATTTGTAGTTGATTTATGGTTGTAGCCGATGCGTTAGTTCAGACGGGACATGCGTATAACATTAAGGGTCTGATTATTGATTTCTTTATGTGATGGCATTGTCAATTGATAGGCAGCTTTCATAGTTTATTAGAGGTTTTAATTTTGCCATTTTGCATTTTCCTTGTTGTGTTTTTGTTGTAGTATGGGAATTCCAGTTCAGGTTTGTGGTAAGTTTTGTGTCTAAGAATATTTTTTCTCAATTTAGCAACAGGATTTATCCACTTTTTCGCTATCGCAGCCCGACAATAAGAGTTTTTCTGGCAAAAATTCGCCATGGTAAAGATAGTTAATATGGCAACAGGCGGCGAGAAAGCTTATGCTGTGCTTCAATTTCATTCATATAAAACTGTCATAATAGTATAATGACACTTCAGGACGAAGATCAACAAAGGTATACCAACTGGTAACTTCATTCGACGATGCCGGGCGCAGCTTGCAGCTTCAAGATCCCCCTGCAAGGGAAAATTGGATAGTAGATGTAAAGCAAAAGTGATAAATCATGTTCCTACTTTTAATAAATTAAATTTCTCTAATCCGTTGTATAGTTAGAATCCATGTTTTATGGGTTCTTGATACCGAAAAATCGATTGACCGCAAAACGCCTGTCTGAAGTCGACGCTAACGCCGAAACCATTCAGCCGATATTCTCCGAAACTGATATTACACGATCGATGTAAATGAACTCAAGGCCGTCTGAGTTTGAAACAAATATTTTGATTTTTGAGGATAGTTTACAAGAAGCCTCAACATTTTCAAAATTTTCTCAAAAATGGCTCCATTTTTACTTCCTCGTATACATACGTTTATACTATAGTAATATACGCAGTGTAGAGAAAGTTATGTAATGCTGCGGAAAATCGATTTCCAGATTTCAACGGAAATACACGTTTTGGGGTCCACTGTCCGTCTGTCTGGTGTATGTGAACAACACTAGTTTCTGAACTATTTGTACGAATTTTTCCAAACTGAATAAATCCGTGTCAATCTGCCCTGAGTCAAAGCTCTGCGATATTGAGAAACATTCAATATTTCTTGGGGGTACTTTACTTGAAGCCCCCCCCCCGGATATTTTCAAAATTTTCACAAAAACAGTTCCAAATTTTTTCTTTAAATTTATTGTAATAATAGAGTAAAATACACTTATAAAAGTGGCATCAGTCCGATTTTTACAGTTAACTCTGAATTTTTGAAAATAGCAAAAGTTTGAATTTTTTGCGGCGTCTTCCTACAACTATAAAATTGAAGACAGATTTTTGCGTCAAATAAAATTAGTTGCCGGAGGACAAGAAAAGTG